>JAPQNM010000400.1:50000-59632 GCA_029783475.1 Metacarcinus magister
CAGTTGTTAGCTTGAATCAGGTTCTCAATTTTTTCTCCCCTGGACACCTTTTACTTATAACTTATTAAGGTTGACAACCTCATAGCACTGTCCTTCACTCTGTCTGTCTGTCTGTCTCACTTGTTCTCTCACACACACACACACACACACACACACAAACACACTCCTCTCTCTTTCTCTAACTATCTCCTTCGTCTCTCTCTCTCTCAACACAAACTTTCTTCTTTCTCTCTCCCTCCATCTCTCTTCCACACACACACACACTAACTCCACCCCCTCCTCCCCCGCACAGGAAGTATGGTTTTGACACCTACATGCTGCAGTGTATAGAAGCACCCCCGGCTATACTGAGGTTCTTGTGTCAGAATTACAACATACACACACTGCCTATTGGACAAAGCGGAGTCAACTATACTGAAGTGCCCCCAAAGATATCCGTGTTTTATTTAGGTAAGTGTGTTTGGGGGTGTTTTTTTTTGGGGGGGTGATATATGTGTGTATTTATCTAGTTATATTTACCTAGTTATAATATACATAGTGTCCAAATCTACTATTATTCAGTTTGCTTTTGAAATCATGAATATTTGTTTCATTAAGTTTATTTATTTATTCTGTGCTTCTATATGGGAAGGTGTTTATTTTTTATGTTGTGTATGTATTTCTTTTCAGTGTGTGTGTGTGTGTTTGTTTGTGTGTGTGAGTTTATCTATATGTGTGTGTGTGTGTGTCTGTTTTTGTATGTATTTATAATTCTCTCTCTCTCTCTCTCTCTCTCTCTCTCTCTCTCTCTCTCTCTCCCTCTCTCTCCCTCTCTCCCTCTCTCCCTCTCCCACACACACTCAAACGCACTTTCTATCTCAATCACACTCTTTCTCTCACTCACTTTTATTTTTTCTCTTTCTCTCTCCCACACACTCAAACGCACTCTTTCTATAACACACTAACACACTTTCTAAACCCCCCGCCCCTCCCCTCCCCGCCCCCGCCCAGGCAACTACCGGTACACCCGCAGCACTTCTCGTTACGACGGCCAAGTCTCCACCACTATCTTTCCTGTTGGAGCAAATACGAAGCTGTTAAAGATTGTGTTAGATCACGACAAGATCAAAACTCTCACCGCCAAGATCGGAAAACTGCAGCAAGAGTGAGAAATAGGGTGAAACGATGGGTGACAGGGTGAAAAAAAGGGGTGATGGAACTAGGGGGAGAAATAGGGTGACAGGGTGATGGAACTAAGGGGAGAAATAGGGTGAAAATATAGAAAATAGGGTGAAAAATATAGGAAATAGGATGAAAATATACATGAAAAAGGGTGTGTTAGGGTGAAAGTGAAAGGGGTGATGGTGTTAGGGTGAGAAATAGGGTGAAATTATACCCAAAATAGAGTGAAAAATATAGACAATAAAGAAAATAGGGTGATGAGGTGGAGTTGGGGTGAGAAATAGGGTGAAATTATACACTTTAAAAACAGGGTGATAGTGTATATATTAATTAAGAAAGTGAAAATTATTGTTTGGAGATAAATATTAACCCTTCCTCCTCCTCCTCCTCCTCTTCCTCCTCCTAGGGTGACCAAAATGGAAGAGTTGTTTGAGAAGGTTATAGAAGAAGAAAAAGAATTAAATACAAATCTAGAGAATTGGAGAAATGATAAAAGATCTTTGTCATCCAGGAAGGAAGAAAGGTAAGTGTGTGTGTACGTGTGTGTGTGTGTGTACGTACGTGTGTGTGTGTGTGTATGTGTTGTAATATGTGTATGATTATTAATTTTGGTTATATTTTGTTTCTGTTAATAATTCAATGTTTTTTTTCCTTCCTCCTTTCTCTTTCCTCTTTCCTCCTCCTCCTCCTCCTCCTCCTCCTCCTCCTCCTCCTCCTCCTCCTCCTCCTCCTCCTCCTCCTCCTCCTCCTCCCCCCCCCACCCCCCAGGAAAGGGTTAGTTCAGCGCATCAATTACAAGAAAGATCAATTGAAAAATAAAGAAGAAGAAGCAATCGACCTTGTAGCTTGTAAATCCAAGATGGCCGCCGTTATTAAGGTGTGTGTGTGTGTGTGTGTGTGTATTCACTGTACAGTCTGCTGCTGGTCTCTCGAGACAGCCGGCCGTCCCCCTATGGAAAGAGCTCAGAGCTCATACTGACCAATCTTCGGGTTGGACCGAGACCACTCACACACAACACACCGGGACAACAAGGTCACAACTCCTCGACTTACATCCCGTACCTACTCACTGCTAGGTGAACAGGGGCTACACGTGAAAGGAGACACACCCAAATAATCTCCGTCCGCCCAGGGGATCGAACCCTGGCTTCCTCGGTTGTGAGCCGAGTGCGCTAACCACTACGCTAGCGGACCGTTGTGTGTGTGTGTGTGTGTGTCTGTCTGTCTCTCTTTCTCAAACACTGTTGAATGTAAGTATAGATGTAGGAATGTAGAAAGTACTTTTAATAATTTTTGATCAGTTTTAATTCGCTAACAGTTCAAGATATGGAAACCAAATACCATTAATACGTTATATTGAGTAGAATTAGGATAGGTAATCTCTATGTATTTTTGTGATACGAGACCAGCATCAGCCAGTAAACTTAAATAATGGTTATTTCATTATTGTTATTAGGCAAGCCAGGGTGAAATACAGTTTGATATTATAGTAATGATGAAAATAAGTCCAGATTCGTGTTCATCATGACCGAAAACATCATTGTACAAATTTTCATGAGATTCAAAGGTGTGGAAATTTTCATGAAATTTCGTAGATCTTTTGAGATAAATCATATATTTTGAAATAACTCAAAATGTTTGGGGTTTATGTAAAACATGTATAGAATATAAGAGAAAGAGCAGGAGACACCCGTTCTATTGAGCTATAGTGAAATGGCATTGGATTGTAATTATAGATGTAGGAGTGTAAAGTATTATACACTAATATATTTCACAAAATTTCAAATTTCTTCATAAGTATTAGAGTTATTTGAAATATTATGACAGTATAAGATAGACATTATCAAACTCCATAACTTTACTTCTATACAATTTTCCTGTAGGACTAATATTTACGTAGTAAAATGGGAAAAAAAAACTTTTTTGACCTAAATTCTAGTGGAATTTACGGGCTACAAAATGGAAAATCCAAAATATTATAATAATGACATTCTAACACACCCTAACACAATCTAACACCCCATAACAGAATCTAACACCCCATAACATAATCTAACACCCCATAACACACCCTAACATACTCTAACACACCCTAACAGAATCTAACACACCCTAACAGAATCTAACGCACCCTAACATACTCTAACACTATCTAACGCACTCTAACACACCCTAACGCACCCTTTCACCGTGCAGGTCAATATACAAGAGCACCTACGCACCCTAAAGAGGCTAACAGTTAACATTGCAGCAGCAGGATCTAATGTAACAGTGTGCGTTAAGGCCGCAGCTAAAAGGAAGATTGTTGCAAGTGAATTAGCAAGACTTGAAGAAACTCTAAAGGAATGGAAGGAGAGTGTCAAGCTAAATGAAGTAAGTTATTTTAGTTTTGTTTTAATTATTTATTTATTTTTTTATTTTTTATTTAATTAATTTTTATTTTTTTATATTTTTTTATTGTTGTGATAATTATTAATGTTTGTAAAGATATCTTATTTAAATTTCCCTTCACTAATATTTTTACATTTTTATAAATTCCCATCACTTTCCCATCAATTTCCCATCCCTTCCCATTACTTCCCATCACTTTTCCATCCCTTCCCATTACTTCCCATCACTTTTCCATCCCTTCCCATCACTTCCCATCACTTTCCCATCCCTTCCCATCACTTTCCCATCCCTTCCCATCACTTATCATCCCTTCCCATCACTTCCCATCCCTTCCCATCACCTTCCCATCACCTTTCCATCCCTTCCCATCACCTTCCCATCACTTCCCTCACCTCCCATCCCTTCCCATCACTTCCCATCCCTTCCCATCACTTCCCATCCCTTTCCCATCCCTTTCCCATCCCTTCCCATCCCTTTCCCATCACTTTCCCATCACTTTCCCATCACTTCCCATCACCAGAGGACCATTCAAGAGATGACAGAGAAGTTGGAGCAGCAGAAGGTGGAGGCACGCTGTGCACTCGTAGGCCTGAAGGATAGGCTGGGGATCGTTAGCATCAAGGAAATTACAGTGGAGGTGAGTGTGGGGGGGGAAGGTAAGGGGGGGTAAAGTGTGTATGTGGGGTAGGGGGAGGTAAAGTGTGTGTGTGTGTGTGTGTGAAGAGAGAGAGAGAGAGAGAGGATGTATGTGTGTGTATATTTATGTATAACTATATATTTCTCTAGTCTCTCTCTCTCTCTCTCTCTCTCTCTCTCTCTCTCTCTCTCTCTCTCCTCTCTCTCTCTCTCTCTCTCTCTCTCTCTCTCTCATTATCATTATCTTTCATTTCAGATCAGACAACAGTTTCAGAATTCTTCGTTGGAGGAAACTGAAGTACAATTAGCAGAGAAAAAAGCACATTTATCCTGCCTGGCGACTGCCTCGACTGCTGTAAGTGATGGGGCAGTGATGGGGGGGTTATAGGAGTGATGGGAATGCTAGAAAAGTGATGGGAAGGTTAGAAAAGTGATGGGATGGGAAGTGATGGGAATGACGTATATATGTATAATGATAATAATAATAATAATAGTAGTAGTATTGATAATGAAATAAATCAAATATATCTATCTATGTGTATGTGTACTACTACTAATAATTTTCTTTTTTTTCACACACACACACACACACACACACACAGGAATTGAAAGAGTACAAGCAAGGAGAGACAGAATTGAATCGTCTAAAAGAACAACTAAACAAAATTAAACACAATTTGCAAATCCATCAAGACGATTTAAAAGGAATAAAGGAACAGTAAGTGAGAGAGAGAGAGAGAGAGAGAGAGAATGAAATAAAGAAGTGTGTTAATATATTATAATGAATTATGTATGTCTACTAACCACACACACACACACACACACACACACACACACACACACACACCCACACCCACACCCACACCCACACCCTAATCCTCCTCCTCATTACACACACACACACAGTAAAACACACATAACACACTCAAACTAAATTTTCTCCCTCACAGATAGTTACCTTACCTAACCTCACACAAACACAACTAAACAAACTCTCAAAACACACTCAAACACTCAAAACACACTCAAAACACACTCAAACACACTCAAACACTCAAAACACACTCAAACACACTCAAAACACACTCAAACACACTCAAACACACTCAAACACTCAAAACACACACTCAAAACACACCTCAAAACACACTCAAACACTCAAAACACACTCAAACACTCAAAACACACTCAAACACTCGAAACACACTCAAAACACTCAAACACACTCAAAACACACTCAAACATCCCTAACTCCCCCCTACGGATGGCTACCTAACCTAATCTAACCTAACCTAACCTGACATACTCAAACATTAATTCTCTCTCCCCCCGACAGATAGGTACCTAACTTAACCTAACCTAACCTAACACACCTTCTCTCCCCCTACAGATGGCTCCCTAACATAACAGAACTGGTCAACTCAATCGACACGCGCTTCTCAGAATTCATGTCTAATATGGGATATGCCGGTGAAATCACCTTAATTGAGAAAGGAGATGATTTAACTAATTACGGCATAGCAATTAGGGTGAAATTCCGCGATGAACAGCGTTTGCAGAACTTGACGGCACAGAGGCAGAGTGGGGGGGAGAGGGCGGTGTGTACGGCACTGTACCTCCTGGCACTGCAAAGTTTGACTGTGGTGCCGTTTAGATGTGTGGATGAAATTAATCAGGTATGTTTATTTATTTATTTATTTATTTTTAGGGGGAAGGTTGTTTGGGTGTGTGTGGGGAGGGGAAGATGGGAGGGTTGGGGGTGTGGGTTTGAGAGGGTGGGTGTGTGTGGGTTAGAGAGAAAATTGTATGTGTGTGTGTGTGTGTGTAAGAGAGAGAGAGAATCAAATCAAATAATAATAATAATAATAATCTTTACAGGGAATGGATAAAGTGAATGAAAGAAAAATGCTTGAAATGTTGATGGAGACGGAAGGAAATGAAGAATCCAGTCAGTATTTCTTTGTCACACCCAAGGTAAGTTATAGTAGTAGTAGTAGTAGTAGGAGGAGGAGGAGGAGGAATAGTAGTGGTAGTAGTAGTAGTAGTTTGAAATATAGCACAAATGTTAAACTTGAAATATTTGATAAACACACCCACACACATTCAAACACTCTCTCTCTCTCTCTCTCTCTCTCTCTCTCTCTCTCTCTCTCTCTCCTCTCTCTCTCTCTCTCCTCTCTCTCTCCCCTTTCCACACACACATACTAAACCTCCCCTCCCCCCCCCACAGCTGCTTCCCAACATGGACTACAAGGGACAAGTCAACATCATGACTGTGTTTAATTCCACCACAGTGCTGAGTCACCGCCGCCTCAACATCAAACGTGTACTCAAGCGTGTCCAAGCCAAGGGGGAGAGGACGAGGAAGAAGTGTGTGGAGGCTGAATGCTAATGGTGTTTGGCTTTAACTGTGTGTGTGGTTTTATTTTATTTTTTATTTATTTTGTAGATATTTTGTGGATTTTGTGAGTGAGTGAGTGTGTGTGTATTTTAGTGTTTTGTGGATTTTGTGAGTGAGTGAGTGTGTGTGTATTTTTAGTGTTTTAAGGTGTTTATGGTTAAGAGTGTGTGTGTATGTGTGTGTGTGTGTGTGTATGTGTGTGTTTGAGAGATATTTTTATAACAGAAAAAAGAAGAAAATTAATGAACAGAAGAAAAACAAGGAAGGAAAGAAAGAAAGAAAATAAGTGAATAATTTGTGTTAATGTTATTATTATTATTATTATTATAATTACTATTATTAATATTATTATTATTATTACTATAGTTATTACGATAACTTACTATTATTATCATTACTATTATTAGGGTTATTATCATTACTATTATTACTATTACTATTGATATTATTATTATTATTATTATTATTATTATTACTATAGTTATTACGATAACTTACTATTATTATCATTACTATTATTACTATTACTATTGATATTGATATTATTATTATTATTATTATTATTATTATTATTATTATTATTATTACTACTATTACCATTACTATTATTATTACTATAACTTACTATTATTATGGGTATTAGTATTAGGGTTACTATTATTACTATTATTATTATTACTATTATTATTGTTACTAATTACTATTACTATTATTACTATTACTATTATTATTATTATTATTTTATTACTATTATTATTGTTACTACTATTATTATTATTATGTCATCCTTGTATTAAATTAATTCACTTGTTAAAAATAGAAAAGAAAGATGAAAATTAATGTTTAGTTTTTTATATGGTAAAAATTAGTAAAGTTTTTCTCAATATTGATTATTATATGTGTGTGTTTGTCCCTTTGTGTGTGTGTGTTTGTTTCTTCGTGTGTGTGTTTGTCCCTTTGTGTGTGTGTGTTTGTCCCGTGTGTGTGTGTGTGTTTGTCCCTTCGTGTGAGAGAGAGATTGCATAAAAGTAAAGAGAGAATCATAAATATAATTTTTTTTTGTCTCTCTCTCTCTCTCTCTCTCTCTCTCTCTCTCTCTCTCTCTCTCTCTCCTCCCCCCACCCACCCATCAGGAGCGTTGCCAAGACCTGCCTGAGCGGAGGTTCTTATAAGGTTCTCACTCCTCCACGCTGGGTTTTGTCTTGCATTACCTGCTCCCACAACACACTCAGTACATGTTGTGTTTGCATTACCTGCTCCCACAACACACTCAGTACATGTTGTGTTTGCATTACCTGCTCCCACAACACACTCAGTACATGTTGTGTTTGCATTACCTGCTCCCACAACACACTCAGTACATGTTGTGTTTGCATTACCTGCTCCCACAACACACTCAGTACATGTTGTGTTTGCATTACCTGCTCCCACAACACACTCAGTACATGTGTTTGCATTACCTGCTCCCACAACACACTCAGTACATGTTGTGTTTGCAGAGTGGAAGGTTTGATCACCCGGACAGAATGTTTAATAGATGAGTAAAGGGTTAGGGTTGTATATATCAGGGTTGGGTCCAAGTACATATTACCAATTGTGAAAATACTACATAATTATGCTCCTTTATCCTATATTACACTACAATATCATAACACTCAATGTAAGTATTGACCCAATAATTGTATCAACACAAAGCTCAATACAGTACAGGTTCCCAGCAGCCACGGTGGTGGTGGTGGTGGTGGTTGTGGTGGAGGAGGAGGAGAAAGAAAAATTATGAAAGAGAACGAATAGAATTTTAAATGGAATGAGTTATTATTATTATTATTATTATATAGTTTCATCCAACGTTTACTTTCTCTGTCTCTCTCTCTCTCTCTCTC
Organism: Metacarcinus magister; assembly: GCA_029783475.1. Taxonomy (NCBI): domain Eukaryota; kingdom Metazoa; phylum Arthropoda; class Malacostraca; order Decapoda; family Cancridae; genus Metacarcinus; species Metacarcinus magister. Next base: position 58,473 of record JAPQNM010000400.1, read on the forward strand.
TCTCTCTATGCCACATTCCTCTATACAAGAATCATACACGTTTTTTTCTTTTTTCTATATATATACTTTTTTTTATTTATTTATTTTTTTTTTATTTATTTATCTATTTATTTTTTTTATTTTTATTTTTAAAATTTTTTTATTTTGTTTATTTTTGTATTTATTTATTTATTTTTTTATTTTATCTTTAATCTTTTACCCATGGCTGTGGTAGGCTTCAGGGAGACCTTAGATGGTTGGCCTCCCCCCGTTAGTAGCGCGGGTTAGATTTTTTAAGTGACGCCTTGTTTCTTCTTATTGATAGGCTCATGCTGCCAGCGGAAGCTCCTCGCGCATATAACGTTGCAGTCTCGGCGAGGATGGTGTTATGGCAGCATGTGGGTGATCTTAGGCCACTCGGCGGTAGTAACGAAGAAAAGTGGCCAGCACGTGCCAAGGCTCGAACGCGGGACCCTGAGCTGGTATGCCCGACCGCTAGCCACTAGACCACCGCCTCCCCTAAGAGGAGATTTGAGGTGTTGAGGGCGCGGTCTGAAGGGCGGGGCACAGGTGGAGTGGGACAGGATGGCCGTGGGGCAGGGATGGGGTGGGCATGGAGCAGAGCGGGGCAGGGCGGGGCAGCTAGCGCGGGTGGAGTTATCGATGGTGATACCTGCCAAACCTCCACCTTCTCCTCCTCCTCCTCCTCCTTCTCCACCTTCTCTTCCTCGTTCTGTTTATGGGTTATTAAAAATTTTTGGAAGATCTCAAAAAACTAGTTTGTTAAAAATACATTTATTATTACTATCATTATTATCATTATTATTAGCAAGGAGGACGAGGAAGAGGAGAGAAAAATGTTTTGTAAAGAAAAAAATAGTGGATTGTAGTCACGTAAGAGAGAGAGAGAGAGAGATATTCAGCCTTTCTATAGAGGGAGGGAGGGAAGTCGGAAAAACATGAAAGAATGAAGGGAAGCAATGAGAGGGAGGAAGGGAGAATTGAAGGAACGTAGGAAGGAAGGAAAAGAAGAAAAGAAGGAACGAAGGAAGGAAGGAAAGAAATAAGACAAAGAAGAAAGGAAGGAAGGAAGAACTTTTACAACCATGTCCTTCCATTTATGCCGATAATATAGCAGCCGTAACGTTAGGCTTACGTCAGGGCCTACGGGTAGCGACAGG
>JAPQNM010000401.1:0-53284 GCA_029783475.1 Metacarcinus magister
TCGAAAGCTATTAGAGATATTGGAAATATCATTGCAGCATCTGATACACCTAATTAAACTGTAACACTGATATTATGAATATTTGTTCTATGACTAATAATAACGCAGTAAAATGAAACTTAATATTTATTTAAAAACATGAATTTCCTCCTCATTTTCTCGAAAGCTATTAGAGATATCTGAAATATCATTGCAGCATCTGATAGACCTAATTAAACTGTAAAACTGAAATTATGAATATTTGTTCTATGACTAATAATTACGCAGTAAAATGAAACTTAATTTTTATATAAAAACATAACTTTCCTCCTCATTTTCTCGAAAGCTATTAGAGATATTGGAAATATCATTGCAGCATCTGATACAACTAATGAAACTGTACAACTGTCCTTATGAATATTAGTTCTATGACTAATAATTACGCAGTAAAATGAAACTTAATTTTTATATAAAAACATAACTTTCCTCCTCATTTTCTCGGAAGCTATTAGAGATATTTGAAATATTATTGCAGCATCTGATAGACCTAATTAAAATCTACTACTGTCATTATGAATATTTTCACTAGTACTAATAAATACTGAATTTTACTTTTTTTATAAATACTTTCTTCCTCGTTTTCTCGAAAGCTATTAGAGATATTGGAAATATCATTGCATCATCTGATACAGCTAATTTTACTGTACAACTGATATTATGAATATTTGTTCTATGACTAAAAAAATAAAACCGAATTTTTATATAAAAACATGATTTTCCTCGTCATTTTCTCGAAAGCTATTAGAGATATTGGAAATATAATTGCAGCACCTGATAGACCTAATTAAACTGTACAACTGATATTATGAATATTTGTTCTATGACTAATAACTACGCAGTAAAATGAAACTTAATATTTATATAAAAACATGAATTTCCTCCTCATTTTCTCGAAACCTATTAGAGATATTGGAAATATCACTGCAGCATCTGATAGACCTAATTAAACTGTAAAACTGAGATTATGAATATTTTTTCTATGACTAATAATTACGCAGTAAAATTAAACTTAATATTTATATAAAAACATGAATTTCCTCCTCATTTTCTCGAAAGCTATTAGAGATATTGGAAATATCATTGCAGCATCTGATAGACCTAATTAAACTATAAAACTGAAATTATGAATATTTGTTCTATGACTAATAATTACGTAGTAAAATGAAACTTAATATTTATATATAAACATGACTTTCCTCCTCATTTTCCCGAAAGCTATTAGAGATATTGGAAATATCATTGCAGCATCTGATACAACTAATTAAACTGTACAACTGATATTATGAATATTTGTTCTATGGCTAATAGTTAGGCAGTAAAATGAATCTTAATATTTATATAAAAACATGACTTTCCTCCTCATTTTCTCGAAAGCTATTAGAGATATTGGAAATATCATTGCATCATCTGATACAACTAATTAAACTGTACAACTGTCCTTATGAATATTTGTTCTATGACTAATAATAACGCAGTAAAATGAAACTTAATATTTATTTAAAAACATGAATTTCCTCCTCGTTTTCTCGAAAGCTATTAGAGATATTGGAAATATCATTGCAGCATCTGATACAACTAATTAAACTGTAACACTGATATTATGAATATTTGTTCTATGACTAATAATAACGCAGTAAAATGAAACTTAATATTTATTTAAAAACATGAATTTCCTCCTCATTTTCTCGAAAGCTATTAGAGATATCTGAAATATCATTGCAGCATCTGATAGACCTAATTAAACTGTAAAACTGAAATTATGAATATTTGTTCTATGACTAATAATTACGCAGTAAAATGAAACTTAATTTTTATATAAAAACATAACTTTCCTCCTCATTTTCTCGGAAGCTATTAGAGATATTTGAAATATTATTGCAGCATCTGATAGACCTAATTAAAATCTACTACTGTCATTATGAATATTTTCACTAGTACTAATAAATACTGAATTTTACTTTTTTTATAAATACTTTCTTCCTCGTTTTCTCGAAAGCTATTAGAGATATTGGAAATATCATTGCATCATCTGATACAGCTAATTTTACTGTACAACTGATATTATGAATATTTGTTCTATGACTAAAAAAATAAAACCGAATTTTTATATAAAAACATGATTTTCCTCGTCATTTTCTCGAAAAGCTATTAGAGATATTGGAAATATAATTGCAGCACCTGATAGACCTAATTAAACTGTACAACTGATATTATGAATATTTGTTCTATGACTAATAACTACGCAGTAAAATGAAACTTAATATTTATATAAAAACATGAATTTCCTCCTCATTTTCTCGAAACCTATTAGAGATATTGGAAATATCACTGCAGCATCTGATAGACCTAATTAAACTGTAAAACTGAGATTATGAATATTTTTTCTATGACTAATAATTACGCAGTAAAATTAAACTTAATATTTATATAAAAACATGAATTTCCTCCTCATTTTCTCGAAAGCTATTAGAGATATTGGAAATATCATTGCAGCATCTGATAGACCTAATTAAACTATAAAACTGAAATTATGAATATTTGTTCTATGACTAATAATTACGTAGTAAAATGAAACTTAATATTTATATATAAACATGATTTTCCTCCTCATTTTCCCGAAAGCTATTAGAGATATTGGAAATATCATTGCAGCATCTGATACAACTAATTAAACTGTACAACTGATATTATGAATATTTGTTCTATGGCTAATAGTTAGGCAGTAAAATGAATCTTAATATTTATATAAAAAAAATGACTTTCCTCCTCATTTTCTCGAAAGCTATTAGAGATATTGGAAATATCATTGCATCATCTGATACAACTAATTAAACTGTACAACTGTCCTTATGAATATTTGTTCTATGACTAATAATAACGCAGTAAAATGAAACTTAATATTTATTTAAAAACATGAATTTCCTCCTCGTTTTCTCGAAAGCTATTAGAGATATTGGAAATATCATTGCAGCATCTGATACAACTAATTAAACTGTAACACTGATATTATGAATATTTGTTCTATGACTAATAATAACGCAGTAAAATGAAACTTAATATTTATTTAAAAACATGAATTTCCTCCTCATTTTCTCGAAAGCTATTAGAGATATCTGAAATATCATTGCAGCATCTGATAGACCTAATTAAACTGTAAAACTGAAATTATGAATATTTGTTCTATGACTAATAATTACGCAGTAAAATGAAACTTAATTTTTATATAAAAACATAACTTTCCTCCTCATTTTCTCGAAAGCTATTAGAGATATTGGAAATATCATTGCAGCATCTGATACAACTAATGAAACTGTACAACTGTCCTTATGAATATTAGTTCTATGACTAATAATTACGCAGTAAAATGAAACTTAATTTTTATATAAAAACATAACTTTCCTCCTCATTTTCTCGGAAGCTATTAGAGATATTTGAAATATTATTGCAGCATCTGATAGACCTAATTAAAATCTACTACTGTCATTATGAATATTTTCACTAGTACTAATAAATACTGAATTTTACTTTTTTTATAAATACTTTCTTCCTCGTTTTCTCGAAAGCTATTAGAGATATTGGAAATATCATTGCATCATCTGATACAGCTAATTTTACTGTACAACTGATATTATGAATATTTGTTCTATGACTAAAAAAATAAAACCGAATTTTTATATAAAAACATGATTTTCCTCGTCATTTTCTCGAAAGCTATTAGAGATATTGGAAATATAATTGCAGCACCTGATAGACCTAATTAAACTGTACAACTGATATTATGAATATTTGTTCTATGACTAATAACTACGCAGTAAAATGAAACTTAATATTTATATAAAAACATGAATTTCCTCCTCATTTTCTCGAAACCTATTAGAGATATTGGAAATATCACTGCAGCATCTGATAGACCTAATTAAACTGTAAAACTGAGATTATGAATATTTTTTCTATGACTAATAATTACGCAGTAAAATTAAACTTAATATTTATATAAAAACATGAATTTCCTCCTCATTTTCTCGAAAGCTATTAGAGATATTGGAAATATCATTGCAGCATCTGATAGACCTAATTAAACTATAAAACTGAAATTATGAATATTTGTTCTATGACTAATAATTACGTAGTAAAATGAAACTTAATATTTATATAAAACATGACTTTCCTCCTCATTTTCCCGAAAGCTATTAGAGATATTGGAAATATCATTGCAGCATCTGATACAACTAATTAAACTGTACAACTGATATTATGAATATTTGTTCTATGGCTAATAGTTAGGCAGTAAAATGAATCTTAATATTTATATAAAAAAAATGACTTTCCTCCTCATTTTCTCGAAAGCTATTAGAGATATTGGAAATATCATTGCATCATCTGATACAACTAATTAAACTGTACAACTGTCCTTATGAATATTTGTTCTATGACTAATAATAACGCAGTAAAATGAAACTTAATATTTATTTAAAAACATGAATTTCCTCCTCGTTTTCTCGAAAGCTATTAGAGATATTGGAAATATCATTGCAGCATCTGATACAACTAATTAAACTGTAAAACTGAGATTATGAATATTTGTTTCTATGACTAATAATACGCAGTAAAATTAAACTTAATATTTATATAAAAACATGAATTTCCTCCTCATTTTCTCGAAAGCTATTAGAGATATTGGAAATATCATTGCAGCATCTGATAGACCTAATTAAACTGTAAAACTGAAATTATGAATATTTGTTCTATGACTAATAATTACGCAGTAAAATGAAACTTAATTTTTATATAAAAACATAACTTTCCTCCTCATTTTCTCGAAAGCTATTAGAGATATTGGAAATATCATTGTAGCATCTGATACAACTAATTAAACTGTACAACTGTCCTTATGAATATTAGTTCTATGACTAATAATTACGCAGTAAAATGAAACTTAATTTTTATATAAAAACATAACTTTCCTCCTCATTTTCTCGGAAGCTATTAGAGATATTTGAAATATTATTGCAGCATCTGATAGACCTAATTAAAATCTACTACTGTCATTATGAATATTTTCACTAGTACTAATAAATACTGAATTTTACTTTTTTTATAAATACTTTCTTCCTCGTTTTCTCGAAAGCTATTAGAGATATTGGAAATATCATTGCATCATCTGATACAGCTAATTTTACTGTACAACTGATATTATGAATATTTGTTCTATGACTAAAAAAATAGAAACCGAATTTTTATATAAAAACATGATTTTCCTCGTCATTTTCTCGAAAGCTATTAGAGATATTGGAAATATAATTGCAGCACCTGATAGACCTAATTAAACTGTACAACTGATATTATGAATATTTGTTCTATGACTAATAACTACGCAGTAAAATGAAACTTAATATTTATATAAAAACATGAATTTCCTCCTCATTTTCTCGAAACCTATTAGAGATATTGGAAATATCACTGCAGCATCTGATAGACCTAATTAAACTGTAAAACTGAGATTATGAATATTTGTTCTATGACTAATAATTACGCAGTAAAATGAAACTTATATTTATATATAAACATGACTTTCCTCCTCATTTTCCCGAAAGCTATTAGAGATATTGGAAATATCATTGCAGCATCTGATACAACTAATTAAACTGTACAACTGATATTATGAATATTTGTTCTATGGCTAATAATTAGGCAGTAAAATGAATCTTAATATTTATATAAAAACATGACTTTCCTCCTCATTTTCTCGAAAGCTATTAGAGATATTGGAAATATCATTGCATCATCTGATACAACTAATTAAACTGTACAACTGTCCTTATGAATATTTGTTCTATGACTAATAATAACGCAGTAAAATGAAACTTAATATTTATTTAAAAACATGAATTTCCTCCTCGTTTTCTCGAAAGCTATTAGAGATATTGGAAATATCATTGCAGCATCTGATACAACTAATTAAACTCTACAACTGATATTATGAATATTTGTTCTATGACTAATAACTACGCAGTAAAATGAAACTTAATATTTATATAAAAACATAACTTTCCTCCTCATTTTCTCGGAAGCTATTAGAGATATTTGAAATATTATTGCAGCATCTGATAGACCTAATTAAAATCTACTACTGTCATTATGAATATTTTCACTAGTACTAATAAATACTGAATTTTACTTTTTTTATAAATACTTTCTTCCTCGTTTTCTCGAAAGCTATTAGAGATATTGGAAATATCATTGCATCATTTGATACAGCTAATTTTACTGTACAACTGATATTATGAATATTTGTTCTATGACTAATAAAATAAAACCGAATTTTTATATAAAAACATGATTTTCCTCGTCATTTTCTCGAAAGCTATTAGAGATATTGGAAATATAATTGCAGCATCTGATAGACCTAATTAAACTGTAACACTGATATTATGAATATTTGTTCTATGACTAATAATAACGCAGTAAAATGAAACTTAATATTTATTTAAAAACATGAATTTCCTCCTCATTTTCTCGAAAGCTATTAGAGATATCTGAAATATCATTGCAGCATCTGATAGACCTAATTAAACTGTAAAACTGAAATTATGAATATTTGTTCTATGACTAATAATTACGCAGTAAAATGAAACTTAATTTTTATATAAAAACATAACTTTCCTCCTCATTTTCTCGAAAGCTATTAGAGATATTGGAAATATCATTGCAGCATCTGATACAACTAATGAAACTGTACAACTGTCCTTATGAATATTAGTTCTATGACTAATAATTACGCAGTAAAATGAAACTTAATTTTTATATAAAAACATAACTTTCCTCCTCATTTTCTCGGAAGCTATTAGAGATATTTGAAATATTATTGCAGCATCTGATAGACCTAATTAAAATCTACTACTGTCATTATGAATATTTTCACTAGTACTAATAAATACTGAATTTTACTTTTTTTATAAATACTTTCTTCCTCGTTTTCTCGAAAGCTATTAGAGATATTGGAAATATCATTGCATCATCTGATACAGCTAATTTTACTGTACAACTGATATTATGAATATTTGTTCTATGACTAAAAAAATAAAACCGAATTTTTATATAAAAACATGATTTTCCTCGTCATTTTCTCGAAAGCTATTAGAGATATTGGAAATATAATTGCAGCACCTGATAGACCTAATTAAACTGTACAACTGATATTATGAATATTTGTTCTATGACTAATAACTACGCAGTAAAATGAAACTTAATATTTATATAAAAACATGAATTTCCTCCTCATTTTCTCGAAACCTATTAGAGATATTGGAAATATCACTGCAGCATCTGATAGACCTAATTAAACTGTAAAACTGAGATTATGAATATTTTTTCTATGACTAATAATTACGCAGTAAAATTAAACTTAATATTTATATAAAAACATGAATTTCCTCCTCATTTTCTCGAAAGCTATTAGAGATATTGGAAATATCATTGCAGCATCTGATAGACCTAATTAAACTATAAAACTGAAATTATGAATATTTGTTCTATGACTAATAATTACGTAGTAAAATGAATCTTAATTTTTATATAAAAACATAACTTTCCTCCTCATTTTCTCGAAAGCTATTAGAGATATTGGAAATATCATTGTAGCATCTGATACAACTAATTAAACTGTACAACTGTCCTTATGAATATTAGTTCTATGACTAATAATTACGCAGTAAAATGAAACTTAATTTTTATATAAAAACATAACTTTCCTCCTCATTTTCTCGGAAGCTATTAGAGATATTTGAAATATTATTGCAGCATCTGATAGACCTAATTAAAATCTACTACTGTCATTATGAATATTTTCACTAGTACTAATAAATACTGAATTTTACTTTTTTTATAAATACTTTCTTCCTCGTTTTCTCGAAAGCTATTAGAGATATTGGAAATATCATTGCATCATCTGATACAGCTAATTTTACTGTACAACTGATATTATGAATATTTGTTCTATGACTAAAAAAATAGAACCGAATTTTTATATAAAAACATGATTTTCCTCGTCATTTTCTCGAAAGCTATTAGAGATATTGGAAATATAATTACAGCACCTGATAGACCTAATTAAACTGTACAACTGATATTATGAATATTTGTTCTATGACTAATAACTACGCAGTAAAATGAAACTTAATATTTATATAAAAACATGAATTTCCTCCTCATTTTCTCGAAACCTATTAGAGATATTGGAAATATCACTGCAGCATCTGATAGACCTAATTAAACTGTAAAACTGAGATTATGAATATTTGTTCTATGACTAATAATTACGCAGTAAAATGAAACTTATTATTTATATATAAACATGACTTTCCTCCTCATTTTCCCGAAAGCTATTAGAGATATTGGAAATATCATTGCAGCATCTGATACAACTAATTAAACTGTACAACTGATATTATGAATATTTGTTCTATGGCTAATAATTAGGCAGTAAAATGAATCTTAATATTTATATAAAAACATGACTTTCCTCCTCATTTTCTCGAAAGCTATTAGAGATATTGGAAATATCATTGCATCATCTGATACAACTAATTAAACTGTACAACTGTCCTTATGAATATTTGTTCTATGACTAATAATAACGCAGTAAAATGAAACTTAATATTTATTTAAAAACATGAATTTCCTCCTCGTTTTCTCGAAAGCTATTAGAGATATTGGAAATATCATTGCAGCATCTGATACAACTAATTAAACTCTACAACTGATATTATGAATATTTGTTCTATGACTAATAACTACGCAGTAAAATGAAACTTAATATTTATATAAAAACATAACTTTCCTCCTCATTTTCTCGGAAGCTATTAGAGATATTTGAAATATTATTGCAGCATCTGATAGACCTAATTAAAATCTACTACTGTCATTATGAATATTTTCACTAGTACTAATAAATACTGAATTTTACTTTTTTTATAAATACTTTCGTCCTCGTTTTCTCGAAAGCTATTAGAGATATTGGAAATATCATTGCATCATTTGATACAGCTAATTTTACTGTACAACTGATATTATGAATATTTGTTCTATGACTAATAAAATAAAACCGAATTTTTATATAAAAACATGATTTTCCTCGTCATTTTCTCGAAAGCTATTAGAGATATTGGAAATATAATTGCAGCATCTGATAGACCTAATTAAACTGTAACACTGATATTATGAATATTTGTTCTATGACTAATAATAACGCAGTAAAATGAAACTTAATATTTATTTAAAAACATGAATTTCCTCCTCATTTTCTCGAAAGCTATTAGAGATATCTGAAATATCATTGCAGCATCTGATAGACCTAATTAAACTGTAAAACTGAGATTATGAATATTTGTTCTATGACTAATAATTACGCAGTAAAATGAAACTTAATTTTTATATAAAAACATAACTTTCCTCCTCATTTTCTCGAAAGCTATTAGAGATATTGGAAATATCATTGCAGCATCTGATACAACTAATGAAACTGTACAACTGTCCTTATGAATATTAGTTCTATGACTAATAATTACGCAGTAAAATGAAACTTAATTTTTATATAAAAACATAACTTTCCTCCTCATTTTCTCGGAAGCTATTAGAGATATTTGAAATATTATTGCAGCATCTGATAGACCTAATTAAAATCTACTACTGTCATTATGAATATTTTCACTAGTACTAATAAATACTGAATTTTACTTTTTTTATAAATACTTTCTTCCTCGTTTTCTCGAAAGCTATTAGAGATATTGGAAATATCATTGCATCATCTGATACAGCTAATTTTACTGTACAACTGATATTATGAATATTTGTTCTATGACTAAAAAAATAAAACCGAATTTTTATATAAAAACATGATTTTCCTCGTCATTTTCTCGAAAGCTATTAGAGATATTGGAAATATAATTGCAGCACCTGATAGACCTAATTAAACTGTACAACTGATATTATGAATATTTGTTCTATGACTAATAACTACGCAGTAAAATGAAACTTAATATTTATATAAAAACATGAATTTCCTCCTCATTTTCTCGAAACCTATTAGAGATATTGGAAATATCACTGCAGCATCTGATAGACCTAATTAAACTGTAAAACTGAGATTATGAATATTTTTTCTATGACTAATAATTACGCAGTAAAATTAAACTTAATATTTATATAAAAACATGAATTTCCTCCTCATTTTCTCGAAAGCTATTAGAGATATTGGAAATATCATTGCAGCATCTGATAGACCTAATTAAACTATAAAACTGAAATTATGAATATTTGTTCTATGACTAATAATTACGTAGTAAAATGAAACTTAATTTTTATATAAAAACATAACTTTCCTCCTCATTTTCTCGAAAGCTATTAGAGATATTGGAAATATTATTGCAGCATCTGATAGACCTAATTAAAATCTACTACTGTCATTATGAATATTTTCACTAGTACTAATAAATACTGAATTTTACTTTTTTTATAAATACTTTCTTCCTCGTTTTCTCGAAAGCTATTAGAGATATTGGAAATATCATTGCATCATCTGATACAGCTAATTTTACTGTACAACTGATATTATGAATATTTGTTCTATGACTAACCGAATTTTTATATAAAAACATGATTTTCCTCGTCATTTTCTCGAAAGCTATTAGAGATATTGGAAATATAATTGCAGCACCTGATAGACCTAATTAAACTGTACAACTGATATTATGAATATTTGTTCTATGACTAATAACTACGCAGTAAAATGAAACTTAATATTTATATAAAAACATGAATTTCCTCCTCATTTTCTCGAAACCTATTAGAGATATTGGAAATATCACTGCAGCATCTGATAGACCTAATTAAACTGTAAAACTGAGATTATGAATATTTGTTCTATGACTAATAATTACGCAGTAAAATGAAACTTAATATTTATATATAAACATGACTTTCCTCCTCATTTTCCCGAAAGCTATTAGAGATATTGGAAATATCATTGCAGCATCTGATACAACTAATTAAACCGTACAACTGATATTATGAATATTTGTTCTATGGCTAATAATTAGGCAGTAAAATGAATCTTAATATTTATATAAAAACATGACTTTCCTCCTCATTTTCTCGAAAGCTATTAGAGATATTGGAAATATCATTGCATCATCTGATACAACTAATTAAACTGTACAACTGTCCTTATGAATATTTGTTCTATGACTAATAATAACGCAGTAAAATGAAACTTAATATTTATTTAAAAACATGAATTTCCTCCTCGTTTTCTCGAAAGCTATTAGAGATATTGGAAATATCATTGCAGCATCTGATACAACTAATTAAACTGTACAACTGATATTATGAATATTTGTTCTATGACTAATAACTACGCAGTAAAATGAAACTTAATATTTATATAAAAACATAACTTTCCTCCTCATTTTCTCGGAAGCTATTAGAGATATTTGAAATATTATTGCAGCATCTGATAGACCTAATTAAAATCTACTACTGTCATTATGAATATTTTCACTAGTACTAATAAATACTGAATTTTACTTTTTTTATAAATACTTTCTTCCTCGTTTTCTCGAAAGCTATTAGAGATATTGGAAATATCATTGCATCATTTGATACAGCTAATTTTACTGTACAACTGATATTATGAATATTTGTTCTATGACTAATAAAATAAAACCGAATTTTTATATAAAAACATGATTTTCCTCGTCATTTTCTCGAAAGCTATTAGAGATATTGGAAATATAATTGCAGCATCTGATAGACCTAATTAAACTGTAACACTGATATTATGAATATTTGTTCTATGACTAATAATAACGCAGTAAAATGAAACTTAATATTTATTTAAAAACATGAATTTCCTCCTCATTTTCTCGAAAGCTATTAGAGATATCTGAAATATCATTGCAGCATCTGATAGACCTAATTAAACTGTAAAACTGAAATTATGAATATTTGTTCTATGACTAATAATTACGCAGTAAAATGAAACTTAATTTTTATATAAAAACATAACTTTCCTCCTCATTTTCTCGAAAGCTATTAGAGATATTGGAAATATCATTGCAGCATCTGATACAACTAATGAAACTGTACAACTGTCCTTATGAATATTAGTTCTATGACTAATAATTACGCAGTAAAATGAAACTTAATTTTTATATAAAAACATAACTTTCCTCCTCATTTTCTCGGAAGCTATTAGAGATATTTGAAATATTATTGCAGCATCTGATAGACCTAATTAAAATCTACTACTGTCATTATGAATATTTTCACTAGTACTAATATATACTGAATTTTACTTTTTTTATAAATACTTTCTTCCTCGTTTTCTCGAAAGCTATTAGAGATATTGGAAATATCATTGCATCATCTGATACAGCTAATTTTACTGTACAACTGATATTATGAATATTTGTTCTATGACTAAAAAAATAAAACCGAATTTTTATATAAAAACATGATTTTCCTCGTCATTTTCTCGAAAGCTATTAGAGATATTGGAAATATAATTGCAGCACCTGATAGACCTAATTAAACTGTAAAACTGATATTATGAATATTTGTTCTATGACTAATAATTACGCAGTAAAATGAAACTTAATATTTATATAAAAACATGAATTTCCTCCTCATTTTCTCGAAAGCTATTAGAGATATTGGAAATATCATTGCAGCATCTGATAGACCTAATTAAACTGTAAAACTGAAATTATGAATATTTGTTCTATGACTAATAATTACGCAGTAAAATGAAACTTAATTTTTATATAAAAACATGACTTTCCTCCTCATTTTCTCGAAAGCTATTAGAGATATTGGAAATATTATTGCAGCATCTGATAGACCTAATTAAAATCTACTACTGTCATTATGAATATTTTCACTAGTACTAATAAATACTGAATTTTACTTTTTTTATAAATACTTTCTTCCTCGTTTTCTCGAAAGCTATTAGAGATATTGGAAATATCATTGCATCATCTGATACAGCTAATTTTACTGTACAACTGATATTATGAATATTTGTTCTATGACTAAAAAAAAAAAAACCGAATTTTTATATAAAAACATGATTTTCCTCGTCATTTTCTCGAAAGCTATTAGAGATATTGGAAATATAATTGCAGCACCTGATAGACCTAATTAAACTGTACAACTGATATTATGAATATTTGTTCTATGACTAATAACTACGCAGTAAAATGAAACTTAATATTTATATAAAAACATGAATTTCCTCCTCATTTTCTCGAAACCTATTAGAGATATTGGAAATATCACTGCAGCATCTGATAGACCTAATTAAACTGTAAAACTGAGATTATGAATATTTGTTCTATGACTAATAATTACGCAGTAAAATGAAACTTAATATTTATATATAAACATGACTTTCCTCCTCATTTTCCCGAAAGCTATTAGAGATATTGGAAATATCATTGCAGCATCTGATACAACTAATTAAACTGTACAACTGATATTATGAATATTTGTTCTATGGCTAATAATTAGGCAGTAAAATGAATCTTAATATTTATATAAAAACATGACTTTCCTCCTCATTTTCTCGAAAGCTATTAGAGATATTGGAAATATCATTGCATCATCTGATACAACTAATTAAACTGTACAACTGTCCTTATGAATATTTGTTCTATGACTAATAATAACGCAGTAAAATGAAACTTAATATTTATTTAAAAACATGAATTTCCTCCTCGTTTTCTCGAAAGCTATTAGAGATATTGGAAATATCATTGCAGCATCTGATACAACTAATTAAACTGTACAACTGATATTATGAATATTTGTTCTATGACTAATAACTACGCAGTAAAATGAAACTTAATATTTATATAAAAACATAACTTTCCTCCTCATTTTCTCGGAAGCTATTAGAGATATTTGAAATATTATTGCAGCATCTGATAGACCTAATTAAAATCTACTACTGTCATTATGAATATTTTCACTAGTACTAATAAATACTGAATTTTACTTTTTTTATAAATACTTTCTTCCTCGTTTTCTCGAAAGCTATTAGAGATATTGGAAATATCATTGCATCATTTGATACAGCTAATTTTACTGTACAACTGATATTATGAATATTTGTTCTATGACTAATAAAATAAAACCGAATTTTTATATAAAAACATGATTTTCCTCGTCATTTTCTCGAAAGCTATTAGAGATATTGGAAATATAATTGCAGCATCTGATAGACCTAATTAAACTGTAACACTGATATTATGAATATTTGTTCTATGACTAATAATAACGCAGTAAAATGAAACTTAATATTTATTTAAAAACATGAATTTCCTCCTCATTTTCTCGAAAGCTATTAGAGATATCTGAAATATCATTGCAGCATCTGATAGACCTAATTAAACTGTAAAACTGAAATTATGAATATTTGTTCTATGACTAATAATTACGCAGTAAAATGAAACTTAATTTTTATATAAAAACATAACTTTCCTCCTCATTTTCTCGAAAGCTATTAGAGATATTGGAAATATCATTGCAGCATCTGATACAACTAATGAAACTGTACAACTGTCCTTATGAATATTAGTTCTATGACTAATAATTACGCAGTAAAATGAAACTTAATTTTTATATAAAAACATAACTTTCCTCCTCATTTTCTCGGAAGCTATTAGAGATATTTGAAATATTATTGCAGCATCTGATAGACCTAATTAAAATCTACTACTGTCATTATGAATATTTTCACTAGTACTAATAAATACTGAATTTTACTTTTTTTATAAATACTTTCTTCCTCGTTTTCTCGAAAGCTATTAGAGATATTGGAAATATCATTGCATCATCTGATACAGCTAATTTTACTGTACAACTGATATTATGAATATTTGTTCTATGACTAAAAAAATAAAACCGAATTTTTATATAAAAACATGATTTTCCTCGTCATTTTCTCGAAAGCTATTAGAGATATTGGAAATATAATTGCAGCACCTGATAGACCTAATTAAACTGTACAACTGATATTATGAATATTTGTTCTATGACTAATAACTACGCAGTAAAATGAAACTTAATATTTATATAAAAACATGAATTTCCTCCTCATTTTCTCGAAACCTATTAGAGATATTGGAAATATCACTGCAGCATCTGATAGACCTAATTAAACTGTAAAACTGAGATTATGAATATTTTTTCTATGACTAATAATTACGCAGTAAAATTAAACTTAATATTTATATAAAAACATGAATTTCCTCCTCATTTTCTCGAAAGCTATTAGAGATATTGGAAATATCATTGCAGCATCTGATAGACCTAATTAAACTATAAAACTGAAATTATGAATATTTGTTCTATGACTAATAATTACGTAGTAAAATGAAACTTAATTTTTATATAAAAACATAACTTTCCTCCTCATTTTCTCGAAAGCTATTAGAGATATTGGAAATATTATTGCAGCATCTGATAGACCTAATTAAAATCTACTACTGTCATTATGAATATTTTCACTAGTACTAATAAATACTGAATTTTACTTTTTTTATAAATACTTTCTTCCTCGTTTTCTCGAAAGCTATTAGAGATATTGGAAATATCATTGCATCATCTGATACAGCTAATTTTACTGTACAACTGATATTATGAATATTTGTTCTATGACTAAAAAAATAAAACCGAATTTTTATATAAAAACATGATTTTCCTCGTCATTTTCTCGAAAGCTATTAGAGATATTGGAAATATAATTGCAGCACCTGATAGACCTAATTAAACTGTACAACTGATATTATGAATATTTGTTCTATGACTAATAACTACGCAGTAAAATGAAACTTAATATTTATATAAAAACATGAATTTCCTCCTCATTTTCTCGAAACCTATTAGAGATATTGGAAATATCACTGCAGCATCTGATAGACCTAATTAAACTGTAAAACTGAGATTATGAATATTTGTTCTATGACTAATAATTACGCAGTAAAATGAAACTTAATATTTATATATAAACATGACTTTCCTCCTCATTTTCCCGAAAGCTATTAGAGATATTGGAAATATCATTGCAGCATCTGATACAACTAATTAAACTGTACAACTGATATTATGAATATTTGTTCTATGGCTAATAATTAGGCAGTAAAATGAATCTTAATATTTATATAAAAACATGACTTTCCTCCTCATTTTCTCGAAAGCTATTAGAGATATTGGAAATATCATTGCATCATCTGATACAACTAATTAAACTGTACAACTGTCCTTATGAATATTTGTTCTATGACTAATAATAACGCAGTAAAATGAAACTTAATATTTATTTAAAAACATGAATTTCCTCCTCGTTTTCTCGAAAGCTATTAGAGATATTGGAAATATCATTGCAGCATCTGATACAACTAATTAAACTGTACAACTGATATTATGAATATTTGTTCTATGACTAATAACTACGCAGTAAAATGAAACTTAATATTTATATAAAAACATAACTTTCCTCCTCATTTTCTCGGAAGCTATTAGAGATATTTGAAATATTATTGCAGCATCTGATAGACCTAATTAAAATCTACTACTGTCATTATGAATATTTTCACTAGTACTAATAAATACTGAATTTTACTTTTTTTATAAATACTTTCTTCCTCGTTTTCTCGAAAGCTATTAGAGATATTGGAAATATCATTGCATCATTTGATACAGCTAATTTTACTGTACAACTGATATTATGAATATTTGTTCTATGACTAATAAAATAAAACCGAATTTTTATATAAAAACATGATTTTCCTCGTCATTTTCTCGAAAGCTATTAGAGATATTGGAAATATAATTGCAGCATCTGATAGACCTAATTAAACTGTAACACTGATATTATGAATATTTGTTCTATGACTAATAATAACGCAGTAAAATGAAACTTAATATTTATTTAAAAACATGAATTTCCTCCTCATTTTCTCGAAAGCTATTAGAGATATCTGAAATATCATTGCAGCATCTGATAGACCTAATTAAACTGTAAAACTGAAATTATGAATATTTGTTCTATGACTAATAATTACGCAGTAAAATGAAACTTAATTTTTATATAAAAACATAACTTTCCTCCTCATTTTCTCGAAAGCTATTAGAGATATTGGAAATATCATTGCAGCATCTGATACAACTAATGAAACTGTACAACTGTCCTTATGAATATTAGTTCTATGACTAATAATTACGCAGTAAAATGAAACTTAATTTTTATATAAAAACATAACTTTCCTCCTCATTTTCTCGGAAGCTATTAGAGATATTTGAAATATTATTGCAGCATCTGATAGACCTAATTAAAATCTACTACTGTCATTATGAATATTTTCACTAGTACTAATAAATACTGAATTTTACTTTTTTTATAAATACTTTCTTCCTCGTTTTCTCGAAAGCTATTAGAGATATTGGAAATATCATTGCATCATCTGATACAGCTAATTTTACTGTACAACTGATATTATGAATATTTGTTCTATGACTAAAAAAATAAAACCGAATTTTTATATAAAAACATGATTTTCCTCGTCATTTTCTCGAAAGCTATTAGAGATATTGGAAATATAATTGCAGCACCTGATAGACCTAATTAAACTGTACAACTGATATTATGAATATTTGTTCTATGACTAATAACTACGCAGTAAAATGAAACTTAATATTTATATAAAAACATGAATTTCCTCCTCATTT
The DNA here is from genome assembly GCA_029783475.1 of Metacarcinus magister. Classification (NCBI taxonomy): domain Eukaryota; kingdom Metazoa; phylum Arthropoda; class Malacostraca; order Decapoda; family Cancridae; genus Metacarcinus; species Metacarcinus magister. The sequence continues at coordinate 17,827 of JAPQNM010000401.1, forward strand.
TCTCGAAACCTATTAGAGATATTGGAAATATCACTGCAGCATCTGATAGACCTAATTAAACTGTAAAACTGAGATTATGAATATTTTTTCTATGACTAATAATTACGCAGTAAAATTAAACTTAATATTTATATAAAAACATGAATTTCCTCCTCATTTTCTCGAAAGCTATTAGAGATATTGGAAATATCATTGCAGCATCTGATAGACCTAATTAAACTATAAAACTGAAATTATGAATATTTGTTCTATGACTAATAATTACGTAGTAAAATGAAACTTAATTTTATATAAAAACATAACTTTCCTCCTCATTTTCTCGAAAGCTATTAGAGATATTGGAAATATCATTGTAGCATCTGATACAACTAATTAAACTGTACAACTGTCCTTATGAATATTAGTTCTATGACTAATAATTACGCAGTAAAATGAAACTTAATTTTATATAAAAACATAACTTTCCTCCTCATTTTCTCGGAAGCTATTAGAGATATTTGAAATATTATTGCAGCATCTGATAGACCTAATTAAAATCTACTACTGTCATTATGAATATTTTCACTAGTACTAATAAATACTGAATTTTACTTTTTTTATAAATACTTTCTTCCTCGTTTTCTCGAAAGCTATTAGAGATATTGGAAATATCATTGCATCATCTGATACAGCTAATTTTACTGTACAACTGATATTATGAATATTTGTTCTATGACTAAAAAAATAAAACCGAATTTTTATATAAAAACATGATTTTCCTCGTCATTTTCTCGAAAGCTATTAGAGATATTGGAAATATAATTGCAGCACCTGATAGACCTAATTAAACTGTACAACTGATATTATGAATATTTGTTCTATGACTAATAACTACGCAGTAAAATGAAACTTAATATTTATATAAAAACATGAATTTCCTCCTCATTTTCTCGAAACCTATTAGAGATATTGGAAATATCACTGCAGCATCTGATAGACCTAATTAAACTGTAAAACTGAGATTATGAATATTTGTTCTATGACTAATAATTACGCAGTAAAATGAAACTTATTATTTATATATAAACATGACTTTCCTCCTCATTTTCCCGAAAGCTATTAGAGATATTGGAAATATCATTGCAGCATCTGATACAACTAATTAAACTGTACAACTGATATTATGAATATTTGTTCTATGGCTAATAATTAGGCAGTAAAATGAATCTTAATATTTATATAAAAACATGACTTTCCTCCTCATTTTCTCGAAAGCTATTAGAGATATTGGAAATATCATTGCATCATCTGATACAACTAATTAAACTGTACAACTGTCCTTATGAATATTTGTTCTATGACTAATAATAACGCAGTAAAATGAAACTTAATATTTATTTAAAAACATGAATTTCCTCCTCGTTTTCTCGAAAGCTATTAGAGATATTGGAAATATCATTGCAGCATCTGATACAACTAATTAAACTCTACAACTGATATTATGAATATTTGTTCTATGACTAATAACTACGCAGTAAAATGAAACTTAATATTTATATAAAAACATAACTTTCCTCCTCATTTTCTCGGAAGCTATTAGAGATATTTGAAATATTATTGCAGCATCTGATAGACCTAATTAAAATCTACTACTGTCATTATGAATATTTTCACTAGTACTAATAAATACTGAATTTTACTTTTTTTATAAATACTTTCTTCCTCGTTTTCTCGAAAGCTATTAGAGATATTGGAAATATCATTGCATCATTTGATACAGCTAATTTTACTGTACAACTGATATTATGAATATTTGTTCTATGACTAATAAAATAAAACCGAATTTTTATATAAAAACATGATTTTCCTCGTCATTTTCTCGAAAGCTATTAGAGATATTGGAAATATAATTGCAGCATCTGATAGACCTAATTAAACTGTAACACTGATATTATGAATATTTGTTCTATGACTAATAATAACGCAGTAAAATGAAACTTAATATTTATTTAAAAACATGAATTTCCTCCTCATTTTCTCGAAAGCTATTAGAGATATCTGAAATATCATTGCAGCATCTGATAGACCTAATTAAACTGTAAAACTGAGATTATGAATATTTGTTCTATGACTAATAATTACGCAGTAAAATGAAACTTAATTTTTATATAAAAACATAACTTTCCTCCTCATTTTCTCGAAAGCTATTAGAGATATTGGAAATATCATTGCAGCATCTGATACAACTAATGAAACTGTACAACTGTCCTTATGAATATTAGTTCTATGACTAATAATTACGCAGTAAAATGAAACTTAATTTTTATATAAAAACATAACTTTCCTCCTCATTTTCTCGGAAGCTATTAGAGATATTTGAAATATTATTGCAGCATCTGATAGACCTAATTAAAATCTACTACTGTCATTATGAATATTTTCACTAGTACTAATAAATACTGAATTTTACTTTTTTTATAAATACTTTCTTCCTCGTTTTCTCGAAAGCTATTAGAGATATTGGAAATATCATTGCATCATCTGATACAGCTAATTTTACTGTACAACTGATATTATGAATATTTGTTCTATGACTAAAAAAATAAAACCGAATTTTTATATAAAAACATGATTTTCCTCGTCATTTTCTCGAAAGCTATTAGAGATATTGGAAATATAATTGCAGCACCTGATAGACCTAATTAAACTGTACAACTGATATTATGAATATTTGTTCTATGACTAATAACTACGCAGTAAAATGAAACTTAATATTTATATAAAAACATGAATTTCCTCCTCATTTTCTCGAAACCTATTAGAGATATTGGAAATATCACTGCAGCATCTGATAGACCTAATTAAACTGTAAAACTGAGATTATGAATATTTTTTCTATGACTAATAATTACGCAGTAAAATTAAACTTAATATTTATATAAAAACATGAATTTCCTCCTCATTTTCTCGAAAGCTATTAGAGATATTGGAAATATCATTGCAGCATCTGATAGACCTAATTAAACTATAAAACTGAAATTATGAATATTTGTTCTATGACTAATAATTACGTAGTAAAATGAAACTTAATTTTATATAAAAACATAACTTTCCTCCTCATTTTCTCGAAAGCTATTAGAGATATTGGAAATATTATTGCAGCATCTGATAGACCTAATTAAAATCTACTACTGTCATTATGAATATTTTCACTAGTACTAATAAATACTGAATTTTACTTTTTTTATAAATACTTTCTTCCTCGTTTTCTCGAAAGCTATTAGAGATATTGGAAATATCATTGCATCATCTGATACAGCTAATTTTACTGTACAACTGATATTATGAATATTTGTTCTATGACTAAAAAAAATAAAAAACCGAATTTTATATAAAAACATGATTTTCCTCGTCATTTTCTCGAAAGCTATTAGAGATATTGGAAATATAATTGCAGCACCTGATAGACCTAATTAAACTGTACAACTGATATTATGAATATTTGTTCTATGACTAATAACTACGCAGTAAAATGAAACTTAATATTTATATAAAAACATGAATTTCCTCCTCATTTTCTCGAAACCTATTAGAGATATTGGAAATATCACTGCAGCATCTGATAGACCTAATTAAACTGTAAAACTGAGATTATGAATATTTGTTCTATGACTAATAATTACGCAGTAAAATGAAACTTAATATTTATATAAAACATGACTTTCCTCCTCATTTTCTCGAAAGCTATTAGAGATATTGGAAATATCATTGCAGCATCTGATACAACTAATTAAACTGTACAACTGATATTATGAATATTTGTTCTATGGCTAATAATTACGCAGTAAAATGAATCTTAATATTTATATAAAAACATGACTTTCCTCCTCATTTTCTCGAAAGCTATTAGAGATATTGGAAATATCATTGCATCATCTGATACAACTAATTAAACTGTACAACTGTCCTTATGAATATTTGTTCTATGACTAATAATACGCAGTAAAATGAAACTTAATATTTATTTAAAAACATGAATTTCCTCCTCGTTTTCTCGAAAGCTATTAGAGATATTGGAAATATCATTGCAGCATCTGATACAACTAATTAAACTGTACAACTGATATTATGAATATTTGTTCTATGACTAATAACTACGCAGTAAAATGAAACTTAATATTTATATAAAAACATAACTTTCCTCCTCATTTTCTCGGAAGCTATTAGAGATATTTGAAATATTATTGCAGCATCTGATAGACCTAATTAAAATCTACTACTGTCATTATGAATATTTTCACTAGTACTAATAAATACTGAATTTTACTTTTTTTATAAATACTTTCTTCCTCGTTTTCTCGAAAGCTATTAGAGATATTGGAAATATCATTGCATCATCTGATACAGCTAATTTTACTGTACAACTGATATTATGAATATTTGTTCTATGACTAATAAAATAAAACCGAATTTTTATATAAAAACATGATTTTCCTCGTCATTTTCTCGAAAGCTATTAGAGATATTGGAAATATAATTGCAGCATCTGATAGACCTAATTAAACTGTAACACTGATATTATGAATATTTGTTCTATGACTAATAATAACGCAGTAAAATGAAACTTAATATTTATTTAAAAACATGAATTTCCTCCTCATTTTCTCGAAAGCTATTAGAGATATCTGAAATATCATTGCAGCATCTGATAGACCTAATTAAACTGTAAAACTGAAATTATGAATATTTGTTCTATGACTAATAATTACGCAGTAAAATGAAACTTAATTTTTATATAAAAACATAACTTTCCTCCTCATTTTCTCGAAAGCTATTAGAGATATTGGAAATATCATTGCAGCATCTGATACAACTAATGAAACTGTACAACTGTCCTTATGAATATTAGTTCTATGACTAATAATTACGCAGTAAAATGAAACTTAATTTTTATATAAAAACATAACTTTCCTCCTCATTTTCTCGGAAGCTATTAGAGATATTTGAAATATTATTGCAGCATCTGATAGACCTAATTAAAATCTACTACTGTCATTATGAATATTTTCACTAGTACTAATAAATACTGAATTTTACTTTTTTTATAAATACTTTCTTCCTCGTTTTCTCGAAAGCTATTAGAGATATTGGAAATATCATTGCATCATCTGATACAGCTAATTTTACTGTACAACTGATATTATGAATATTTGTTCTATGACTAAAAAAATAAAACCGAATTTTTATATAAAAACATGATTTTCCTCGTCATTTTCTCGAAAGCTATTAGAGATATTGGAAATATAATTGCAGCACCTGATAGACCTAATTAAACTGTACAACTGATATTATGAATATTTGTTCTATGACTAATAATACGCAGTAAAATGAAACTTAATATTTATATAAAAACATGAATTTCCTCCTCATTTTCTCGAAAGCTATTAGAGATATTGGAAATATCATTGCAGCATCTGATAGACCTAATTAAACTGTAAAACTGAAATTATGAATATTTGTTCTATGACTAATAATTACGCAGTAAAATGAAACTTAATTTTATATAAAAACATAACTTTCCTCCTCATTTTCTCGAAAGCTATTAGAGATATTGGAAATATTATTGCAGCATCTGATAGACCTAATTAAAACTCTACTACTGTCATTATGAATATTTGTTCTAGCTAATAATACATAAAACTGAATTTACTTTTTTTATAAATACTTTCTTCCTCGTTTTCTCGAAAGCTATTAGAGATATTGGAAATATCATTGCATCATCTGATACAGCTAATTTAACTGTACAACTGATATTATGAATATTTGTTCTATGACTAATAAAAACATAAAAACCGAATTTTTATATAAAAACATGATTTTCCTCGTCATTTTCTCGAAAGCTATTAGAGATATTGGAAATATAATTGCAGCACCTGATAGACCTAATTAAACTGTACAACTGATATTATGAATATTTGTTCTATGACTAATAACTACGCAGTAAAATGAAACTTAATATTTATATAAAAACATGAATTTCCTCCTCATTTTCTCGAAACCTATTAGAGATATTGGAAATATCACTGCAGCATCTGATAGACCTAATTAAACTGTAAAACTGAGATTATGAATATTTGTTCTATGACTAATAATTACGCAGTAAAATGAAACTTAATATTTATATATAAACATGACTTTCCTCCTCATTTTCTCGAAAGCTATTAGAGATATTGGAAATATCATTGCAGCATCTGATACAACTAATTAAACTGTACAACTGATATTATGAATATTTGTTCTATGACTAATAATTACGCAGTAAAATGAATCTTAATATTTATATAAAAACATGACTTTCCTCCTCATTTTCTCGAAAGCTATTAGAGATATTGGAAATATCATTGCATCATCTGATACAACTAATTAAACTGTACAACTGTCCTTATGAATATTTGTTCTATGACTAATAATAACGCAGTAAAATGAAACTTAATATTTATTTAAAAACATGAATTTCCTCCTCGTTTTCTCGAAAGCTATTAGAGATATTGGAAATATCATTGCAGCATCTGATACAACTAATTAAACTGTACAACTGATATTATGAATATTTGTTCTATGACTAATAACTACGCAGTAAAATGAAACTTAATATTTATATAAAAACATAACTTTCCTCCTCATTTTCTCGGAAGCTATTAGAGATATTTGAAATATTATTGCAGCATCTGATAGACCTAATTAAAATCTACTACTGTCATTATGAATATTTTCACTAGTACTAATAAATACTGAATTTTACTTTTTTTATAAATACTTTCTTCCTCGTTTTCTCGAAAGCTATTAGAGATATTGGAAATATCATTGCATCATTTGATACAGCTAATTTTACTGTACAACTGATATTATGAATATTTGTTCTATGACTAATAAAATAAAACCGAATTTTTATATAAAAACATGATTTTCCTCGTCATTTTCTCGAAAGCTATTAGAGATATTGGAAATATAATTGCAGCATCTGATAGACCTAATTAAACTGTAACACTGATATTATGAATATTTGTTCTATGACTAATAATAACGCAGTAAAATGAAACTTAATATTTATTTAAAAACATGAATTTCCTCCTCATTTTCTCGAAAGCTATTAGAGATATCTGAAATATCATTGCAGCATCTGATAGACCTAATTAAACTGTAAAACTGAAATTATGAATATTTGTTCTATGACTAATAATTACGCAGTAAAATGAAACTTAATTTTTATATAAAAACATAACTTTCCTCCTCATTTTCTCGAAAGCTATTAGAGATATTGGAAATATCATTGCAGCATCTGATACAACTAATGAAACTGTACAACTGTCCTTATGAATATTAGTTCTATGACTAATAATTACGCAGTAAAATGAAACTTAATTTTTATATAAAAACATAACTTTCCTCCTCATTTTCTCGGAAGCTATTAGAGATATTTGAAATATTATTGCAGCATCTGATAGACCTAATTAAAATCTACTACTGTCATTATGAATATTTTCACTAGTACTAATAATACTGAATTTTACTTTTTTTATAAATACTTTCTTCCTCGTTTTCTCGAAAGCTATTAGAGATATTGGAAATATCATTGCATCATCTGATACAGCTAATTTTACTGTACAACTGATATTATGAATATTTGTTCTATGACAAAAAATAAAACCGAATTTTTATATAAAAACATGATTTTCCTCGTCATTTTCTCGAAAGCTATTAGAGATATTGGAAATATAATTGCAGCATCTGATAGACCTAATTAAACTGTACAACTGATATTATGAATATTTGTTCTATGACTAATAACTACGCAGTAAAATGAAACTTAATATTTATATAAAAACATGAATTTCCTCCTCATTTTCTCGAAAGCTATTAGAGATATTGGAAATATCACTGCAGCATCTGATAGACCTAATTAAACTGTAAAACTGAGATTATGAATATTTGTTTCTATGACTAATAATTACGCAGTAAAATGAAACTTAATATTTATATAAAAACATGAATTTCCTCCTCATTTTCTCGAAAGCTATTAGAGATATTGGAAATATCATTGCAGCATCTGATAGACCTAATTAAACTGTAAAACTGAAATTATGAATATTTGTTCTATGACTAATAATTACGCAGTAAAATGAAACTTAATTTTTATATAAAAACATAACTTTCCTCCTCATTTTCTCGGAAGCTATTAGAGATATTTGAAATATTATTGCAGCATCTGATAGACCTAATTAAAATCTACTACTGTCATTATGAATATTTTCACTAGTACTAATAAATACTGAATTTTACTTTTTTTATAAATACTTTCTTCCTCGTTTTCTCGAAAGCTATTAGAGATATTGGAAATATCATTGCATCATCTGATACAGCTAATTTTACTGTACAACTGATATTATGAATATTTGTTCTATGACTAAAAAAATAAAACCGAATTTTTATATAAAAACATGATTTTCCTCGTCATTTTCTCGAAAGCTATTAGAGATATTGGAAATATAATTGCAGCACCTGATAGACCTAATTAAACTGTACAACTGATATTATGAATATTTGTTCTATGACTAATAACTACGCAGTAAAATGAAACTTAATATTTATATAAAAACATGAATTTCCTCCTCATTTTCTCGAAACCTATTAGAGATATTGGAAATATCACTGCAGCATCTGATAGACCTAATTAAACTGTAAAACTGAGATTATGAATATTTGTTCTATGACTAATAATTACGCAGTAAAATGAAACTTAATATTTATATATAAACATGACTTTCCTCCTCATTTTCCCGAAAGCTATTAGAGATATTGGAAATATCATTGCAGCATCTGATACAACTAATTAAACTGTACAACTGATATTATGAATATTTGTTCTATGGCTAATAATTAGGCAGTAAAATGAATCTTAATATTTATATAAAAACATGACTTTCCTCCTCATTTTCTCGAAAGCTATTAGAGATATTGGAAATATCATTGCATCATCTGATACAACTAATTAAACTGTACAACTGTCCTTATGAATATTTGTTCTATGACTAATAATAACGCAGTAAAATGAAACTTAATATTTATTTAAAAACATGAATTTCCTCCTCGTTTTCTCGAAAGCTATTAGAGATATTGGAAATATCATTGCAGCATCTGATACAACTAATTAAACTCTACAACTGATATTATGAATATTTGTTCTATGACTAATAACTACGCAGTAAAATGAAACTTAATATTTATATAAAAACATAACTTTCCTCCTCATTTTCTCGGAAGCTATTAGAGATATTTGAAATATTATTGCAGCATCTGATAGACCTAATTAAAATCTACTACTGTCATTATGAATATTTTCACTAGTACTAATAAATACTGAATTTTACTTTTTTTATAAATACTTTCTTCCTCGTTTTCTCGAAAGCTATTAGAGATATTGGAAATATCATTGCATCATTTGATACAGCTAATTTTACTGTACAACTGATATTATGAATATTTGTTCTATGACTAATAAAATAAAACCGAATTTTTATATAAAAACATGATTTTCCTCGTCATTTTCTCGAAAGCTATTAGAGATATTGGAAATATAATTGCAGCATCTGATAGACCTAATTAAACTGTAACACTGATATTATGAATATTTGTTCTATGACTAATAATAACGCAGTAAAATGAAACTTAATATTTATTTAAAAACATGAATTTCCTCCTCATTTTCTCGAAAGCTATTAGAGATATCTGAAATATCATTGCAGCATCTGATAGACCTAATTAAACTGTAAAACTGAAATTATGAATATTTGTTCTATGACTAATAATTACGCAGTAAAATGAAACTTAATTTTTATATAAAAACATAACTTTCCTCCTCATTTTCTCGAAAGCTATTAGAGATATTGGAAATATCATTGCAGCATCTGATACAACTAATGAAACTGTACAACTGTCCTTATGAATATTAGTTCTATGACTAATAATTACGCAGTAAAATGAAACTTAATTTTTATATAAAAACATAACTTTCCTCCTCATTTTCTCGGAAGCTATTAGAGATATTTGAAATATTATTGCAGCATCTGATAGACCTAATTAAAATCTACTACTGTCATTATGAATATTTTCACTAGTACTAATAAATACTGAATTTTACTTTTTTTATAAATACTTTCTTCCTCGTTTTCTCGAAAAGCTATTAGAGATATTGGAAATATCATTGCATCATCTGATACAGCTAATTTTACTGTACAACTGATATTATGAATATTTGTTCTATGACTAAAAAAATAAAACCGAATTTTTATATAAAAACATGATTTTCCTCGTCATTTTCTCGAAAGCTATTAGAGATATTGGAAATATAATTGCAGCACCTGATAGACCTAATTAAACTGTACAACTGATATTATGAATATTTGTTCTATGACTAATAACTACGCAGTAAAATGAAACTTAATATTTATATAAAAACATGAATTTCCTCCTCATTTTCTCGAAACCTATTAGAGATATTGGAAATATCACTGCAGCATCTGATAGACCTAATTAAACTGTAAAACTGAGATTATGAATATTTTTTCTATGACTAATAATTACGCAGTAAAATTAAACTTAATATTTATATAAAAACATGAATTTCCTCCTCATTTTCTCGAAAGCTATTAGAGATATTGGAAATATCATTGCAGCATCTGATAGACCTAATTAAACTATAAAACTGAAATTATGAATATTTGTTCTATGACTAATAATTACGTAGTAAAATGAAACTTAATATTTATATATAAACATGACTTTCCTCCTCATTTTCCCGAAAGCTATTAGAGATATTGGAAATATCATTGCAGCATCTGATACAACTAATTAAACTGTACAACTGATATTATGAATATTTGTTCTATGGCTAATAGTTAGGCAGTAAAATGAATCTTAATATTTATATAAAAACATGACTTTCCTCCTCATTTTCTCGAAAGCTATTAGAGATATTGGAAATATCATTGCATCATCTGATACAACTAATTAAACTGTACAACTGTCCTTATGAATATTTGTTCTATGACTAATAATAACGCAGTAAAATGAAACTTAATATTTATTTAAAAACATGAATTTCCTCCTCGTTTTCTCGAAAGCTATTAGAGATATTGGAAATATCATTGCAGCATCTGATACAACTAATTAAACTGTAACACTGATATTATGAATATTTGTTCTATGACTAATAATAACGCAGTAAAATGAAACTTAATATTTATTTAAAAACATGAATTTCCTCCTCATTTTCTCGAAAGCTATTAGAGATATCTGAAATATCATTGCAGCATCTGATAGACCTAATTAAACTGTAAAACTGAAATTATGAATATTTGTTCTATGACTAATAATTACGCAGTAAAATGAAACTTAATTTTTATATAAAAACATAACTTTCCTCCTCATTTTCTCGAAAGCTATTAGAGATATTGGAAATATCATTGCAGCATCTGATACAACTAATGAAACTGTACAACTGTCCTTATGAATATTAGTTCTATGACTAATAATTACGCAGTAAAATGAAACTTAATTTTTATATAAAAACATAACTTTCCTCCTCATTTTCTCGGAAGCTATTAGAGATATTTGAAATATTATTGCAGCATCTGATAGACCTAATTAAAATCTACTACTGTCATTATGAATATTTTCACTAGTACTAATAAATACTGAATTTTACTTTTTTTATAAATACTTTCTTCCTCGTTTTCTCGAAAGCTATTAGAGATATTGGAAATATCATTGCATCATCTGATACAGCTAATTTTACTGTACAACTGATATTATGAATATTTGTTCTATGACTAAAAAAATAAAACCGAATTTTTATATAAAAACATGATTTTCCTCGTCATTTTCTCGAAAGCTATTAGAGATATTGGAAATATAATTGCAGCACCTGATAGACCTAATTAAACTGTACAACTGATATTATGAATATTTGTTCTATGACTAATAACTACGCAGTAAAATGAAACTTAATATTTATATAAAAACATGAATTTCCTCCTCATTTTCTCGAAACCTATTAGAGATATTGGAAATATCACTGCAGCATCTGATAGACCTAATTAAACTGTAAAACTGAGATTATGAATATTTGTTCTATGACTAATAATTACGCAGTAAAATTAAACTTAATATTTATATATAAACATGACTTTCCTCCTCATTTTCCCGAAAGCTATTAGAGATATTGGAAATATCATTGCAGCATCTGATACAACTAATTAAACTGTACAACTGATATTATGAATATTTGTTCTATGGCTAATAATTAGGCAGTAAAATGAATCTTAATATTTATATAAAAACATGACTTTCCTCCTCATTTTCTCGAAAGCTATTAGAGATATTGGAAATATCATTGCATCATCTGATACAACTAATTAAACTGTACAACTGTCCTTATGAATATTTGTTCTATGACTAATAATAACGCAGTAAAATGAAACTTAATATTTATTTAAAAACATGAATTTCCTCCTCGTTTTCTCGAAAGCTATTAGAGATATTGGAAATATCATTGCAGCATCTGATACAACTAATTAAACTCTACAACTGATATTATGAATATTTGTTCTATGACTAATAACTACGCAGTAAAATGAAACTTAATATTTATATAAAAACATAACTTTCCTCCTCATTTTCTCGGAAGCTATTAGAGATATTTGAAATATTATTGCAGCATCTGATAGACCTAATTAAAATCTACTACTGTCATTATAAATATTTTCACTAGTACTAATAAATACTGAATTTTACTTTTTTTATAAATACTTTCTTCCTCGTTTTCTCGAAAGCTATTAGAGATATTGGAAATATCATTGCATCATTTGATACAGCTAATTTTACTGTACAACTGATATTATGAATATTTGTTCTATGACTAATAAAATAAAACCGAATTTTTATATAAAAACATGATTTTCCTCGTCATTTTCTCGAAAGCTATTAGAGATATTGGAAATATAATTGCAGCATCTGATAGACCTAATTAAACTGTAACACTGATATTATGAATATTTGTTCTATGACTAATAATAACGCAGTAAAATGAAACTTAATATTTATTTAAAAACATGAATTTCCTCCTCATTTTCTCGAAAGCTATTAGAGATATCTGAAATATCATTGCAGCATCTGATAGACCTAATTAAACTGTAAAACTGAAATTATGAATATTTGTTCTATGACTAATAATTACGCAGTAAAATGAAACTTAATTTTTATATAAAAACATAACTTTCCTCCTCATTTTCTCGAAAGCTATTAGAGATATTGGAAATATCATTGCAGCATCTGATACAACTAATGAAACTGTACAACTGTCCTTATGAATATTAGTTCTATGACTAATAATTACGCAGTAAAATGAAACTTAATTTTTATATAAAAACATAACTTTCCTCCTCATTTTCTCGGAAGCTATTAGAGATATTTGAAATATTATTGCAGCATCTGATAGACCTAATTAAAATCTACTACTGTCATTATGAATATTTTCACTAGTACTAATAAATACTGAATTTTACTTTTTTTATAAATACTTTCTTCCTCGTTTTCTCGAAAGCTATTAGAGATATTGGAAATATCATTGCATCATCTGATACAGCTAATTTTACTGTACAACTGATATTATGAATATTTGTTCTATGACTAAAAAAATAAAACCGAATTTTTATATAAAAACATGATTTTCCTCGTCATTTTCTCGAAAGCTATTAGAGATATTGGAAATATAATTGCAGCACCTGATAGACCTAATTAAACTGTACAACTGATATTATGAATATTTGTTCTATGACTAATAACTACGCAGTAAAATGAAACTTAATATTTATATAAAAACATGAATTTCCTCCTCATTTTCTCGAAACCTATTAGAGATATTGGAAATATCACTGCAGCATCTGATAGACCTAATTAAACTGTAAAACTGAGATTATGAATATTTTTTCTATGACTAATAATTACGCAGTAAAATTAAACTTAATATTTATATAAAAACATGAATTTCCTCCTCATTTTCTCGAAAGCTATTAGAGATATTGGAAATATCATTGCAGCATCTGATAGACCTAATTAAACTATAAAACTGAAATTATGAATATTTGTTCTATGACTAATAATTACGTAGTAAAATGAAACTTAATTTTTATATAAAAACATAACTTTCCTCCTCATTTTCTCGAAAGCTATTAGAGATATTGGAAATATTATTGCAGCATCTGATAGACCTAATTAAAATCTACTACTGTCATTATGAATATTTTCACTAGTACTAATAAATACTGAATTTTACTTTTTTTATAAATACTTTCTTCCTCGTTTTCTCGAAAGCTATTAGAGATATTGGAAATATCATTGCATCATCTGATACAGCTAATTTTACTGTACAACTGATATTATGAATATTTGTTCTATGACTAAAAAAAAACCGAATTTTTATATAAAAACATGATTTTCCTCGTCATTTTCTCGAAAGCTATTAGAGATATTGGAAATATAATTGCAGCACCTGATAGACCTAATTAAACTGTACAACTGATATTATGAATATTTGTTCTATGACTAATAACTACGCAGTAAAATGAAACTTAATATTTATATAAAAACATGAATTTCCTCCTCATTTTCTCGAAACCTATTAGAGATATTGGAAATATCACTGCAGCATCTGATAGACCTAATTAAACTGTAAAACTGAGATTATGAATATTTGTTCTATGACTAATAATTACGCAGTAAAATGAAACTTAATATTTATATAAAACATGACTTTCCTCCTCATTTTCCCGAAAGCTATTAGAGATATTGGAAATATCATTGCAGCATCTGATACAACTAATTAAACTGTACAACTGATATTATGAATATTTGTTCTATGGCTAATAATTAGGCAGTAAAATGAATCTTAATATTTATATAAAAACATGACTTTCCTCCTCATTTTCTCGAAAGCTATTAGAGATATTGGAAATATCATTGCATCATCTGATACAACTAATTAAACTGTACAACTGTCCTTATGAATATTTGTTCTATGACTAATAATAACGCAGTAAAATGAAACTTAATATTTATTTAAAAACATGAATTTCCTCCTCGTTTTCTCGAAAGCTATTAGAGATATTGGAAATATCATTGCAGCATCTGATACAACTAATTAAACTGTACAACTGATATTATGAATATTTGTTCTATGACTAATAACTACGCAGTAAAATGAAACTTAATATTTATATAAAAACATAACTTTCCTCCTCATTTTCTCGGAAGCTATTAGAGATATTTGAAATATTATTGCAGCATCTGATAGACCTAATTAAAATCTACTACTGTCATTATGAATATTTTCACTAGTACTAATAAATACTGAATTTTACTTTTTTTATAAATACTTTCTTCCTCGTTTTCTCGAAAGCTATTAGAGATATTGGAAATATCATTGCATCATCTGATACAGCTAATTTTACTGTACAACTGATATTATGAATATTTGTTCTATGACTAAAAAAATAAAACCGAATTTTTATATAAAAACATGATTTTCCTCGTCATTTTCTCGAAAGCTATTAGAGATATTGGAAATATAATTGCAGCACCTGATAGACCTAATTAAACTGTACAACTGATATTATGAATATTTGTTCTATGACTAATAACTACGCAGTAAAATGAAACTTAATATTTATATAAAAACATGAATTTCCTCCTCATTTTCTCGAAACCTATTAGAGATATTGGAAATATCACTGCAGCATCTGATAGACCTAATTAAACTGTAAAACTGAGATTATGAATATTTTTTCTATGACTAATAATTACGCAGTAAAATGAAACTTAATATTTATATAAAAACATGAATTTCCTCCTCATTTTCTCGAAAGCTATTAGAGATATTGGAAATATCATTGCAGCATCTGATAGACCTAATTAAACTATAAAACTGAAATTATGAATATTTGTTCTATGACTAATAATTACGCAGTAAAATGAAACTTAATATTTTATATAAAAACATAACTTTCCTCCTCATTTTCTCGAAAGCTATTAGAGATATTGGAAATATCATTGCAGCATCTGATACAACTAATTAAACTGTACAACTGTCATTATGAATATTGTTCTATGACTAATAATTACGCAGTAAAATGAAACTTAATTTTTATATAAAAACATAACTTTCCTCCTCATTTTCTCGGAAGCTATTAGAGATATTTGAAATATTATTGCAGCATCTGATAGACCTAATTAAAATCTACTACTGTCATTATGAATATTTTCACTAGTACTAATAAATACTGAATTTTACTTTTTTTATAAATACTTTCTTCCTCGTTTTCTCGAAAGCTATTAGAGATATTGGAAATATCATTGCATCATCTGATACAGCTAATTTTACTGTACAACTGATATTATGAATATTTGTTCTATGACTAAAAAAATAAAACCGAATTTTTATATAAAAACATGATTTTCCTCGTCATTTTCTCGAAAGCTATTAGAGATATTGGAAATATAATTGCAGCACCTGATAGACCTAATTAAACTGTACAACTGATATTATGAATATTTGTTCTATGACTAATAACTACGCAGTAAAATGAAACTTAATATTTATATAAAAACATGAATTTCCTCCTCATTTTCTCGAAACCTATTAGAGATATTGGAAATATCACTGCAGCATCTGATAGACCTAATTAAACTGTAAAACTGAGATTATGAATATTTGTTCTATGACTAATAATTACGCAGTAAAATGAAACTTAATATTTATATATAAACATGACTTTCCTCCTCATTTTCCCGAAAGCTATTAGAGATATTGGAAATATCATTGCAGCATCTGATACAACTAATTAAACTGTACAACTGATATTATGAATATTTGTTCTATGGCTAATAATTAGGCAGTAAAATGAATCTTAATATTTATATAAAAACATGACTTTCCTCCTCATTTTCTCGAAAGCTATTAGAGATATTGGAAATATCATTGCATCATCTGATACAACTAATTAAACTGTACAACTGTCCTTATGAATATTTGTTCTATGACTAATAATAACGCAGTAAAATGAAACTTAATATTTATTTAAAAACATGAATTTCCTCCTCGTTTTCTCGAAAGCTATTAGAGATATTGGAAATATCATTGCAGCATCTGATACAACTAATTAAACTGTACAACTGATATTATGAATATTTGTTCTATGACTAATAATACGCAGTAAAATGAAACTTAATATTTATATAAAAACATGAATTTCCTCCTCATTTTCTCGAAAGCTATTAGAGATATTGAAATATCATTGCAGCATCTGATAGACCTAATTAAACTGTACAACTGAAATTATGAATATTTGTTCTATGACTAATAATACGAGTAAAATGAAACTTATTTTATATAAAAACATGACTTTCCTCCTCATTTTCTCGAAAGCTATTAGAGATATTGGAAATATCATTGCATCATCTGATACAACTAATTAAACTGTACAACTGATATTATGAATATTTGTTCTATGACTAATAATACGCAGTAAAATGAAACTTAATATTTATATAAAAACATGATTTCCTCCTCATTTTCTCGAAAGCTATTAGAGATATTGGAAATATCATTGCAGCATCTGATACAACTAATTAAACTGTACACTGATATTATGAATATTTGTTCTATGACTAATAATAACGCAGTAAAATGAAACTTAATATTTATATAAAAACATAACTTTCCTCCTCATTTTCTCGAAAGCTATTAGAGATATTTGGAAATATCATTGCAGCATCTGATAGACCTAATTAAAACTGTACTACTGTCATTATGAATATTTTTCTATGACTAATAATACTGAATTTTACTTTTTTTATAAATACTTTCTTCCTCGTTTTCTCGAAAGCTATTAGAGATATCTGAAATATCATTGCAGCATCTGATAGACCTAATTAAACTGTAAAACTGAAATTATGAATATTTGTTCTATGACTAATAATTACGCAGTAAAATGAAACTTAATTTTTATATAAAAACATAACTTTCCTCCTCATTTTCTCGAAAGCTATTAGAGATATTGGAAATATCATTGCAGCATCTGATACAACTAATGAAACTGTACAACTGTCCTTATGAATATTAGTTCTATGACTAATAATTACGCAGTAAAATGAAACTTAATTTTTATATAAAAACATAACTTTCCTCCTCATTTTCTCGGAAGCTATTAGAGATATTTGAAATATTATTGCAGCATCTGATAGACCTAATTAAAATCTACTACTGTCATTATGAATATTTTCACTAGTACTAATAAATACTGAATTTTACTTTTTTTATAAATACTTTCTTCCTCGTTTTCTCGAAAGCTATTAGAGATATTGGAAATATCATTGCATCATCTGATACAGCTAATTTTACTGTACAACTGATATTATGAATATTTGTTCTATGACTAAAAAAATAAAACCGAATTTTTATATAAAAACATGATTTTCCTCGTCATTTTCTCGAAAGCTATTAGAGATATTGGAAATATAATTGCAGCACCTGATAGACCTAATTAAACTGTACAACTGATATTATGAATATTTGTTCTATGACTAATAACTACGCAGTAAAATGAAACTTAATATTTATATAAAAACATGAATTTCCTCCTCATTTTCTCGAAACCTATTAGAGATATTGGAAATATCACTGCAGCATCTGATAGACCTAATTAAACTGTAAAACTGAGATTATGAATATTTTTTCTATGACTAATAATTACGCAGTAAAATTAAACTTAATATTTATATAAAAACATGAATTTCCTCCTCATTTTCTCGAAAGCTATTAGAGATATTGGAAATATCATTGCAGCATCTGATAGACCTAATTAAACTATAAAACTGAAATTATGAATATTTGTTCTATGACTAATAATTACGTAGTAAAATGAAACTTAATATTTATATATAAACATGACTTTCCTCCTCATTTTCCCGAAAGCTATTAGAGATATTGGAAATATCATTGCAGCATCTGATACAACTAATTAAACTGTACAACTGATATTATGAATATTTGTTCTATGGCTAATAGTTAGGCAGTAAAATGAATCTTAATATTTATATAAAAACATGACTTTCCTCCTCATTTTCTCGAAAGCTATTAGAGATATTGGAAATATCATTGCATCATCTGATACAACTAATTAAACTGTACAACTGTCCTTATGAATATTTGTTCTATGACTAATAATAACGCAGTAAAATGAAACTTAATATTTATTTAAAAACATGAATTTCCTCCTCGTTTTCTCGAAAGCTATTAGAGATATTGGAAATATCATTGCAGCATCTGATACAACTAATTAAACTGTAACACTGATATTATGAATATTTGTTCTATGACTAATAATAACGCAGTAAAATGAAACTTAATATTTATTTAAAAACATGAATTTCCTCCTCATTTTCTCGAAAGCTATTAGAGATATCTGAAATATCATTGCAGCATCTGATAGACCTAATTAAACTGTAAAACTGAAATTATGAATATTTGTTCTATGACTAATAATTACGCAGTAAAATGAAACTTAATTTTTATATAAAAACATAACTTTCCTCCTCATTTTCTCGAAAGCTATTAGAGATATTGGAAATATCATTGCAGCATCTGATACAACTAATGAAACTGTACAACTGTCCTTATGAATATTAGTTCTATGACTAATAATTACGCAGTAAAATGAAACTTAATTTTTATATAAAAACATAACTTTCCTCCTCATTTTCTCGGAAGCTATTAGAGATATTTGAAATATTATTGCAGCATCTGATAGACCTAATTAAAATCTACTACTGTCATTATGAATATTTTCACTAGTACTAATAAATACTGAATTTTACTTTTTTTATAAATACTTTCTTCCTCGTTTTCTCGAAAGCTATTAGAGATATTGGAAATATCATTGCATCATCTGATACAGCTAATTTTACTGTACAACTGATATTATGAATATTTGTTCTATGACTAAAAAAATAAAACCGAATTTTTATATAAAAACATGATTTTCCTCGTCATTTTCTCGAAAGCTATTAGAGATATTGGAAATATAATTGCAGCACCTGATAGACCTAATTAAACTGTACAACTGATATTATGAATATTTGTTCTATGACTAATAACTACGCAGTAAAATGAAACTTAATATTTATATAAAAACATGAATTTCCTCCTCATTTTCTCGAAACCTATTAGAGATATTGGAAATATCACTGCAGCATCTGATAGACCTAATTAAACTGTAAAACTGAGATTATGAATATTTTTTCTATGACTAATAATTACGCAGTAAAATTAAACTTAATATTTATATAAAAACATGAATTTCCTCCTCATTTTCTCGAAAGCTATTAGAGATATTGGAAATATCATTGCAGCATCTGATAGACCTAATTAAACTATAAAACTGAAATTATGAATATTTGTTCTATGACTAATAATTACGTAGTAAAATGAAACTTAATTTTTATATAAAAACATAACTTTCCTCCTCATTTTCTCGAAAGCTATTAGAGATATTGGAAATATCATTGTAGCATCTGATACAACTAATTAAACTGTACAACTGTCCTTATGAATATTAGTTCTATGACTAATAATTACGCAGTAAAATGAAACTTAATTTTTATATAAAAACATAACTTTCCTCCTCATTTTCTCGGAAGCTATTAGAGATATTTGAAATATTATTTCAGCATCTGATAGACCTAATTAAAATCTACTACTGTCATTATGAATATTTTCACTAGTACTAATAAATACTGAATTTTACTTTTTTTATAAATACTTTCTTCCTCGTTTTCTCGAAAGCTATTAGAGATATTGGAAATATCATTGCATCATCTGATACAGCTAATTTTACTGTACAACTGATATTATGAATATTTGTTCTATGACTAAAAAAATAAAACCGAATTTTTATATAAAAACATGATTTTCCTCGTCATTTTCTCGAAAGCTATTAGAGATATTGGAAATATAATTGCAGCACCTGATAGACCTAATTAAACTGTACAACTGATATTATGAATATTTGTTCTATGACTAATAACTACGCAGTAAAATGAAACTTAATATTTATATAAAAACATGAATTTCCTCCTCATTTTCTCGAAACCTATTAGAGATATTGGAAATATCACTGCAGCATCTGATAGACCTAATTAAACTGTAAAACTGAGATTATGAATATTTGTTCTATGACTAATAATTACGCAGTAAAATGAAACTTATTATTTATATATAAACATGACTTTCCTCCTCATTTTCCCGAAAGCTATTAGAGATATTGGAAATATCATTGCAGCATCTGATACAACTAATTAAACTGTACAACTGATATTATGAATATTTGTTCTATGGCTAATAATTAGGCAGTAAAATGAATCTTAATATTTATATAAAAACATGACTTTCCTCCTCATTTTCTCGAAAGCTATTAGAGATATTGGAAATATCATTGCATCATCTGATACAACTAATTAAACTGTACAACTGTCCTTATGAATATTTGTTCTATGACTAATAATAACGCAGTAAAATGAAACTTAATATTTATTTAAAAACATGAATTTCCTCCTCGTTTTCTCGAAAGCTATTAGAGATATTGGAAATATCATTGCAGCATCTGATACAACTAATTAAACTCTACAACTGATATTATGAATATTTGTTCTATGACTAATAACTACGCAGTAAAATGAAACTTAATATTTATATAAAAACATAACTTTCCTCCTCATTTTCTCGGAAGCTATTAGAGATATTTGAAATATTATTGCAGCATCTGATAGACCTAATTAAAATCTACTACTGTCAATATAAATATTTTCACTAGTACTAATAAATACTGAATTTTACTTTTTTTATAAATACTTTCTTCCTCGTTTTCTCGAAAGCTATTAGAGATATTGGAAATATCATTGCATCATTTGATACAGCTAATTTTACTGTACAACTGATATTATGAATATTTGTTCTATGACTAATAAAATAAAACCGAATTTTTATATAAAAACATGATTTTCCTCGTCATTTTCTCGAAAGCTATTAGAGATATTGGAAATATAATTGCAGCATCTGATAGACCTAATTAAACTGTAACACTGATATTATGAATATTTGTTCTATGACTAATAATAACGCAGTAAAATGAAACTTAATATTTATTTAAAAACATGAATTTCCTCCTCATTTTCTCGAAAGCTATTAGAGATATCTGAAATATCATTGCAGCATCTGATAGACCTAATTAAACTGTAAAACTGAAATTATGAATATTTGTTCTATGACTAATAATTACGCAGTAAAATGAAACTTAATTTTTATATAAAAACATAACTTTCCTCCTCATTTTCTCGAAAGCTATTAGAGATATTGGAAATATCATTGCAGCATCTGATACAACTAATGAAACTGTACAACTGTCCTTATGAATATTAGTTCTATGACTAATAATTACGCAGTAAAATGAAACTTAATTTTTATATAAAAACATAACTTTCCTCCTCATTTTCTCGGAAGCTATTAGAGATATTTGAAATATTATTGCAGCATCTGATAGACCTAATTAAAATCTACTACTGTCATTATGAATATTTTCACTAGTACTAATAAATACTGAATTTTACTTTTTTTATAAATACTTTCTTCCTCGTTTTCTCGAAAGCTATTAGAGATATTGGAAATATCATTGCATCATCTGATACAGCTAATTTTACTGTACAACTGATATTATGAATATTTGTTCTATGACTAAAAAAATAAAACCGAATTTTTATATAAAAACATGATTTTCCTCGTCATTTTCTCGAAAGCTATTAGAGATATTGGAAATATAATTGCAGCACCTGATAGACCTAATTAAACTGTACAACTGATATTATGAATATTTGTTCTATGACTAATAACTACGCAGTAAAATGAAACTTAATATTTATATAAAAACATGAATTTCCTCCTCATTTTCTCGAAACCTATTAGAGATATTGGAAATATCACTGCAGCATCTGATAGACCTAATTAAACTGTAAAACTGAGATTATGAATATTTTTTCTATGACTAATAATTACGCAGTAAAATTAAACTTAATATTTATATAAAAACATGAATTTCCTCCTCATTTTCTCGAAAGCTATTAGAGATATTGGAAATATCATTGCAGCATCTGATAGACCTAATTAAACTATAAAACTGAAATTATGAATATTTGTTCTATGACTAATAATTACGTAGTAAAATGAAACTTAATATTTATATATAAACATGACTTTCCTCCTCATTTTCCCGAAAGCTATTAGAGATATTGGAAATATCATTGCAGCATCTGATACAACTAATTAAACTGTACAACTGATATTATGAATATTTGTTCTATGGCTAATAGTTAGGCAGTAAAATGAATCTTAATATTTATATAAAAACATGACTTTCCTCCTCATTTTCTCGAAAGCTATTAGAGATATTGGAAATATCATTGCATCATCTGATACAACTAATTAAACTGTACAACTGTCCTTATGAATATTTGTTCTATGACTAATAATAACGCAGTAAAATGAAACTTAATATTTATTTAAAAACATGAATTTCCTCCTCGTTTTCTCGAAAGCTATTAGAGATATTGGAAATATCATTGCAGCATCTGATACAACTAATTAAACTGTAACACTGATATTATGAATATTTGTTCTATGACTAATAATAACGCAGTAAAATGAAACTTAATATTTATTTAAAAACATGAATTTCCTCCTCATTTTCTCGAAAGCTATTAGAGATATCTGAAATATCATTGCAGCATCTGATAGACCTAATTAAACTGTAAAACTGAAATTATGAATATTTGTTCTATGACTAATAATTACGCAGTAAAATGAAACTTAATTTTTATATAAAAACATAACTTTCCTCCTCATTTTCTCGAAAGCTATTAGAGATATTGGAAATATCATTGCAGCATCTGATACAACTAATGAAACTGTACAACTGTCCTTATGAATATTAGTTCTATGACTAATAATTACGCAGTAAAATGAAACTTAATTTTTATATAAAAACATAACTTTCCTCCTCATTTTCTCGGAAGCTATTAGAGATATTTGAAATATTATTGCAGCATCTGATAGACCTAATTAAAATCTACTACTGTCATTATGAATATTTTCACTAGTACTAATAAATACTGAATTTTACTTTTTTTATAAATACTTTCTTCCTCGTTTTCTCGAAAGCTATTAGAGATATTGGAAATATCATTGCATCATCTGATACAGCTAATTTTACTGTACAACTGATATTATGAATATTTGTTCTATGACTAAAAAAATAAAACCGAATTTTTATATAAAAACATGATTTTCCTCGTCATTTTCTCGAAAGCTATTAGAGATATTGGAAATATAATTGCAGCACCTGATAGACCTAATTAAACTGTACAACTGATATTATGAATATTTGTTCTATGACTAATAACTACGCAGTAAAATGAAACTTAATATTTATATAAAAACATGAATTTCCTCCTCATTTTCTCGAAACCTATTAGAGATATTGGAAATATCACTGCAGCATCTGATAGACCTAATTAAACTGTAAAACTGAGATTATGAATATTTTTTCTATGACTAATAATTACGCAGTAAAATTAAACTTAATATTTATATAAAAACATGAATTTCCTCCTCATTTTCTCGGAAGCTATTAGAGATATTTGAAATATTATTGCAGCATCTGATAGACCTAATTAAAATCTACTACTGCCAATATAAATATTTTCACTAGTACTAATAAATACTGAATTTTACTTTTTTTATAAATACTATCTTCCTCGTTTTCTCGAAAGCTATTAGAGATATTGGAAATATCATTGCATTATCTGATACAACTAATTTTACTGTACAACTGATATTATGAATATTTGTTCTATGACTAAAAAAATAAAACCGAATTTTTATATAAAAACATGATTTTCCTCGTCATTTTCTCGAAAGCTATTAGAGATATTGGAAATATAATTGCAGCACCTGATAGACCTAATTAAACTGTACAACTGATATTATGAATATTTGTTCTATGACTAATAACTACGCAGTAAAATGAAACTTAATATTTATATAAAAACATGAATTTCCTCCTCATTTTCTCGAAACCTATTAGAGATATTGGAAATATCACTGCAGCATCTGATAGACCTAATTAAACTGTAAAACTGAGATTATGAATATTTGTTTCTATGACTAATAATTACGCAGTAAAATTAAACTTAATATTTATATAAAAACATGAATTTCCTCCTCATTTTCTCGAAAGCTATTAGAGATATTGGAAATATCATTGCAGCATCTGATAGACCTAATTAAACTATAAAACTGAAATTATGAATATTTGTTCTATGACTAATAATTACGTAGTAAAATGAAACTTAATTTTTATATAAAAACATAACTTTCCTCCTCATTTTCTCGAAAGCTATTAGAGATATTGGAAATATCATTGTAGCATCTGATACAACTAATTAAACTGTACAACTGTCCTTATGAATATTAGTTCTATGACTAATAATTACGCAGTAAAATGAAACTTAATTTTTATATAAAAACATAACTTTCCTCCTCATTTTCTCGGAAGCTATTAGAGATATTTGAAATATTATTGCAGCATCTGATAGACCTAATTAAAATCTACTACTGTCATTATGAATATTTTCACTAGTACTAATAAATACTGAATTTTACTTTTTTTATAAATACTTTCTTCCTCGTTTTCTCGAAAGCTATTAGAGATATTGGAAATATCATTGCATCATTTGATACAGCTAATTTTACTGTACAACTGATATTATGAATATTTGTTCTATGACTAATAAAATAAAACCGAATTTTTATATAAAAACATGATTTTCCTCGTCATTTTCTCGAAAGCTATTAGAGATATTGGAAATATAATTGCAGCATCTGATAGACCTAATTAAACTGTAACACTGATATTATGAATATTTGTTCTATGACTAATAATAACGCAGTAAAATGAAACTTAATATTTATTTAAAAACATGAATTTCCTCCTCATTTTCTCGAAAGCTATTAGAGATATCTGAAATATCATTGCAGCATCTGATAGACCTAATTAAACTGTAAAACTGAAATTATGAATATTTTTTCTATGACTAATAATTACGCAGTAAAATGAAACTTAATTTTTATATAAAAACATAACTTTCCTCCTCATTTTCTCGAAAGCTATTAGAGATATTGGAAATATCATTGCAGCATCTGATACAACTAATGAAACTGTACAACTGTCCTTATGAATATTAGTTCTATGACTAATAATTACGCAGTAAAATGAAACTTAATTTTTATATAAAAACATAACTTTCCTCCTCATTTTCTCGGAAGCTATTAGAGATATTTGAAATATTATTGCAGCATCTGATAGACCTAATTAAAATCTACTACTGTCATTATGAATATTTTCACTAGTACTAATAAATACTGAATTTTACTTTTTTTATAAATACTTTCTTCCTCGTTTTCTCGAAAGCTATTAGAGATATTGGAAATATCATTGCATCATCTGATACAGCTAATTTTACTGTACAACTGATATTATGAATATTTGTTCTATGACTAAAAAAATAAAACCGAATTTTTATATAAAAACATGATTTTCCTCGTCATTTTCTCGAAAGCTATTAGAGATATTGGAAATATAATTGCAGCACCTGATAGACCTAATTAAACTGTACAACTGATATTATGAATATTTGTTCTATGACTAATAACTACGCAGTAAAATGAAACTTAATATTTATATAAAAACATGAATTTCCTCCTCATTTTCTCGAAACCTATTAGAGATATTGGAAATATCACTGCAGCATCTGATAGACCTAATTAAACTGTAAAACTGAGATTATGAATATTTGTTCTATGACTAATAATTACGCAGTAAAATGAAACTTATTATTTATATATAAACATGACTTTCCTCCTCATTTTCCCGAAAGCTATTAGAGATATTGGAAATATCATTGCAGCATCTGATACAACTAATTAAACTGTACAACTGATATTATGAATATTTGTTCTATGGCTAATAATTAGGCAGTAAAATGAATCTTAATATTTATATAAAAACATGACTTTCCTCCTCATTTTCTCGAAAGCTATTAGAGATATTGGAAATATCATTGCATCATCTGATACAACTAATTAAACTGTACAACTGTCCTTATGAATATTTGTTCTATGACTAATAATAACGCAGTAAAATGAAACTTAATATTTATTTAAAAACATGAATTTCCTCCTCGTTTTCTCGAAAGCTATTAGAGATATTGGAAATATCATTGCAGCATCTGATACAACTAATTAAACTCTACAACTGATATTATGAATATTTGTTCTATGACTAATAACTACGCAGTAAAATGAAACTTAATATTTATATAAAAACATAACTTTCCTCCTCATTTTCTCGGAAGCTATTAGAGATATTTGAAATATTATTGCAGCATCTGATAGACCTAATTAAAATCTACTACTGTCAATATAAATATTTTCACTAGTACTAATAAATACTGAATTTTACTTTTTTTATAAATACTTTCTTCCTCGTTTTCTCGAAAGCTATTAGAGATATTGGAAATATCATTGCATCATTTGATACAGCTAATTTTACTGTACAACTGATATTATGAATATTTGTTCTATGACTAATAAAATAAAACCGAATTTTTATATAAAAACATGATTTTCCTCGTCATTTTCTCGAAAGCTATTAGAGATATTGGAAATATAATTGCAGCATCTGATAGACCTAATTAAACTGTAACACTGATATTATGAATATTTGTTCTATGACTAATAATAACGCAGTAAAATGAAACTTAATATTTATTTAAAAACATGAATTTCCTCCTCATTTTCTCGAAAGCTATTAGAGATATCTGAAATATCATTGCAGCATCTGATAGACCTAATTAAACTGTAAAACTGAAATTATGAATATTTGTTCTATGACTAATAATTACGCAGTAAAATGAAACTTAATTTTTATATAAAAACATAACTTTCCTCCTCATTTTCTCGAAAGCTATTAGAGATATTGGAAATATCATTGCAGCATCTGATACAACTAATGAAACTGTACAACTGTCCTTATGAATATTAGTTCTATGACTAATAATTACGCAGTAAAATGAAACTTAATTTTTATATAAAAACATAACTTTCCTCCTCATTTTCTCGGAAGCTATTAGAGATATTTGAAATATTATTGCAGCATCTGATAGACCTAATTAAAATCTACTACTGTCATTATGAATATTTTCACTAGTACTAATAAATACTGAATTTTACTTTTTTTATAAATACTTTCTTCCTCGTTTTCTCGAAAGCTATTAGAGATATTGGAAATATCATTGCATCATCTGATACAGCTAATTTTACTGTACAACTGATATTATGAATATTTGTTCTATGACTAAAAAAATAAAACCGAATTTTTATATAAAAACATGATTTTCCTCGTCATTTTCTCGAAAGCTATTAGAGATATTGGAAATATAATTGCAGCACCTGATAGACCTAATTAAACTGTACAACTGATATTATGAATATTTGTTCTATGACTAATAACTACGCAGTAAAATGAAACTTAATATTTATATAAAAACATGAATTTCCTCCTCATTTTCTCGAAACCTATTAGAGATATTGGAAATATCACTGCAGCATCTGATAGACCTAATTAAACTGTAAAACTGAGATTATGAATATTTGTTCTATGACTAATAATTACGCAGTAAAATTAAACTTAATATTTATATATAAAACATGACTTTCCTCCTCATTTTCCCGAAAGCTATTAGAGATATTGGAAATATCATTGCAGCATCTGATACAACTAATTAAACTGTACAACTGATATTATGAATATTTGTTCTATGGCTAATAATTAGGCAGTAAAATGAATCTTAATATTTATATAAAAACATGACTTTCCTCCTCATTTTCTCGAAAGCTATTAGAGATATTGGAAATATCATTGCATCATCTGATACAACTAATTAAACTGTACAACTGTCCTTATGAATATTTGTTCTATGACTAATAATAACGCAGTAAAATGAAACTTAATATTTATTTAAAAACATGAATTTCCTCCTCGTTTTCTCGAAAGCTATTAGAGATATTGGAAATATCATTGCAGCATCTGATACAACTAATTAAACTCTACAACTGATATTATGAATATTTGTTCTATGACTAATAACTACGCAGTAAAATGAAACTTAATATTTATATAAAAACATAACTTTCCTCCTCATTTTCTCGGAAGCTATTAGAGATATTTGAAATATTATTGCAGCATCTGATAGACCTAATTAAAATCTACTACTGTCATTATAAATATTTTCACTAGTACTAATAAATACTGAATTTTACTTTTTTTATAAATACTTTCTTCCTCGTTTTCTCGAAAGCTATTAGAGATATTGGAAATATCATTGCATCATTTGATACAGCTAATTTTACTGTACAACTGATATTATGAATATTTGTTCTATGACTAATAAAATAAAACCGAATTTTTATATAAAAACATGATTTTCCTCGTCATTTTCTCGAAAGCTATTAGAGATATTGGAAATATAATTGCAGCATCTGATAGACCTAATTAAACTGTAACACTGATATTATGAATATTTGTTCTATGACTAATAATAACGCAGTAAAATGAAACTTAATATTTATTTAAAAACATGAATTTCCTCCTCATTTTCTCGAAAGCTATTAGAGATATCTGAAATATCATTGCAGCATCTGATAGACCTAATTAAACTGTAAAACTGAAATTATGAATATTTGTTCTATGACTAATAATTACGCAGTAAAATGAAACTTAATTTTTATATAAAAACATAACTTTCCTCCTCATTTTCTCGAAAGCTATTAGAGATATTGGAAATATCATTGCAGCATCTGATACAACTAATGAAACTGTACAACTGTCCTTATGAATATTAGTTCTATGACTAATAATTACGCAGTAAAATGAAACTTAATTTTTATATAAAAACATAACTTTCCTCCTCATTTTCTCGGAAGCTATTAGAGATATTTGAAATATTATTGCAGCATCTGATAGACCTAATTAAAATCTACTACTGTCATTATGAATATTTTCACTAGTACTAATAAATACTGAATTTTACTTTTTTTATAAATACTTTCTTCCTCGTTTTCTCGAAAGCTATTAGAGATATTGGAAATATCATTGCATCATCTGATACAGCTAATTTTACTGTACAACTGATATTATGAATATTTGTTCTATGACTAAAAAAATAAAACCGAATTTTTATATAAAAACATGATTTTCCTCGTCATTTTCTCGAAAGCTATTAGAGATATTGGAAATATAATTGCAGCACCTGATAGACCTAATTAAACTGTACAACTGATATTATGAATATTTGTTCTATGACTAATAACTACGCAGTAAAATGAAACTTAATATTTATATAAAAACATGAATTTCCTCCTCATTTTCTCGAAACCTATTAGAGATATTGGAAATATCACTGCAGCATCTGATAGACCTAATTAAACTGTAAAACTGAGATTATGAATATTTTTTCTATGACTAATAATTACGCAGTAAAATTAAACTTAATATTTATATAAAAACATGAATTTCCTCCTCATTTTCTCGAAAGCTATTAGAGATATTGGAAATATCATTGCAGCATCTGATAGACCTAATTAAACTATAAAACTGAAATTATGAATATTTGTTCTATGACTAATAATTACGTAGTAAAATGAAACTTAATTTTTATATAAAAACATAACTTTCCTCCTCATTTTCTCGAAAGCTATTAGAGATATTGGAAATATCATTGTAGCATCTGATACAACTAATTAAACTGTACAACTGTCCTTATGAATATTAGTTCTATGACTAATAATTACGCAGTAAAATGAAACTTAATTTTTATATAAAAACATAACTTTCCTCCTCATTTTCTCGGAAGCTATTAGAGATATTTGAAATATTATTTCAGCATCTGATAGACCTAATTAAAATCTACTACTGTCATTATGAATATTTTCACTAGTACTAATAAATACTGAATTTTACTTTTTTTATAAATACTTTCTTCCTCGTTTTCTCGAAAGCTATTAGAGATATTGGAAATATCATTGCATCATCTGATACAGCTAATTTTACTGTACAACTGATATTATGAATATTTGTTCTATGACTAAAAAAATAAAACCGAATTTTTATATAAAAACATGATTTTCCTCGTCATTTTCTCGAAAGCTATTAGAGATATTGGAAATATAATTGCAGCACCTGATAGACCTAATTAAACTGTACAACTGATATTATGAATATTTGTTCTATGACTAATAACTACGCAGTAAAATGAAACTTAATATTTATATAAAAACATGAATTTCCTCCTCATTTTCTCGAAACCTATTAGAGATATTGGAAATATCACTGCAGCATCTGATAGACCTAATTAAACTGTAAAACTGAGATTATGAATATTTGTTCTATGACTAATAATTACGCAGTAAAATGAAACTTATTATTTATATATAAACATGACTTTCCTCCTCATTTTCCCGAAAGCTATTAGAGATATTGGAAATATCATTGCAGCATCTGATAGACCTAATTAAACTGTACAACTGATATTATGAATATTTGTTCTATGGCTAATAATTAGGCAGTAAAATGAATCTTAATATTTATATAAAAACATGACTTTCCTCCTCATTTTCTCGAAAGCTATTAGAGATATTGGAAATATCATTGCATCATCTGATACAACTAATTAAACTGTACAACTGTCCTTATGAATATTTGTTCTATGACTAATAATAACGCAGTAAAATGAAACTTAATATTTATTTAAAAACATGAATTTCCTCCTCGTTTTCTCGAAAGCTATTAGAGATATTGGAAATATCATTGCAGCATCTGATACAACTAATTAAACTCTACAACTGATATTATGAATATTTGTTCTATGACTAATAACTACGCAGTAAAATGAAACTTAATATTTATATAAAAACATAACTTTCCTCCTCATTTTCTCGGAAGCTATTAGAGATATTTGAAATATTATTGCAGCATCTGATAGACCTAATTAAAATCTACTACTGTCAATATAAATATTTTCACTAGTACTAATAAATACTGAATTTTACTTTTTTTATAAATACTTTCTTCCTCGTTTTCTCGAAAGCTATTAGAGATATTGGAAATATCATTGCATCATTTGATACAGCTAATTTTACTGTACAACTGATATTATGAATATTTGTTCTATGACTAATAAAATAAAACCGAATTTTTATATAAAAACATGATTTTCCTCGTCATTTTCTCGAAAGCTATTAGAGATATTGGAAATATAATTGCAGCATCTGATAGACCTAATTAAACTGTAACACTGATATTATGAATATTTGTTCTATGACTAATAATAACGCAGTAAAATGAAACTTAATATTTATTTAAAAACATGAATTTCCTCCTCATTTTCTCGAAAGCTATTAGAGATATCTGAAATATCATTGCAGCATCTGATAGACCTAATTAAACTGTAAAACTGAAATTATGAATATTTGTTCTATGACTAATAATTACGCAGTAAAATGAAACTTAATTTTTATATAAAAACATAACTTTCCTCCTCATTTTCTCGAAAGCTATTAGAGATATTGGAAATATCATTGCAGCATCTGATACAACTAATGAAACTGTACAACTGTCCTTATGAATATTAGTTCTATGACTAATAATTACGCAGTAAAATGAAACTTAATTTTTATATAAAAACATAACTTTCCTCCTCATTTTCTCGGAAGCTATTAGAGATATTTGAAATATTATTGCAGCATCTGATAGACCTAATTAAAATCTACTACTGTCATTATGAATATTTTCACTAGTACTAATAAATACTGAATTTTACTTTTTTTATAAATACTTTCTTCCTCGTTTTCTCGAAAGCTATTAGAGATATTGGAAATATCATTGCATCATCTGATACAGCTAATTTTACTGTACAACTGATATTATGAATATTTGTTCTATGACTAAAAAAATAAAACCGAATTTTTATATAAAAACATGATTTTCCTCGTCATTTTCTCGAAAGCTATTAGAGATATTGGAAATATAATTGCAGCACCTGATAGACCTAATTAAACTTTACAACTGATATTATGAATATTTGTTCTATGACTAATAACTACGCAGTAAAATGAAACTTAATATTTATATAAAAACATGAATTTCCTCCTCATTTTCTCGAAACCTATTAGAGATATTGGAAATATCACTGCAGCATCTGATAGACCTAATTAAACTGTAAAACTGAGATTATGAATATTTGTTCTATGACTAATAATTACGCAGTAAAATTAAACTTAATATTTATATAAAAACATGAATTTCCTCCTCATTTTCTCGAAAGCTATTAGAGATATTGGAAATATCATTGCAGCATCTGATAGACCTAATTAAACTATAAAACTGAAATTATGAATATTTGTTCTATGACTAATAATTACGTAGTAAAATGAAACTTAATATTTATATATAAACATGACTTTCCTCCTCATTTTCCCGAAAGCTATTAGAGATATTGGAAATATCATTGCAGCATCTGATACAACTAATTAAACTGTACAACTGATATTATGAATATTTGTTCTATGGCTAATAGTTAGCAGTAAAATGAATCTTAATATTTATATAAAAACATGACTTTCCTCCTCATTTTCTCGAAAGCTATTAGAGATATTGGAAATATCATTGCATCATCTGATACAACTAATTAAACTGTACAACTGATACTTATGAATATTTGTTCTATGACTAATAATAACGCAGTAAAATGAAACTTAATATTTATTTAAAAACATGAATTTCCTCCTCATTTTCTCGAAAGCTATTAGAGATATTGGAAATATCATTGCAGCATCTGATAGACCTAATTAAACTGTAAAACTGAAATTATGAATATTTGTTCTATGACTAATAATTACGCAGTAAAATGAAACTTAATATTTATTTAAAAACATGAATTTCCTCCTCATTTTCTCGAAAGCTATTAGAGATATTGGAAATATCATTGCAGCATCTGATACAACTAATTAAACTGTACAACTGTCATTATGAATATTTGTTCTATGACTAATAATTACGCAGTAAAATGAAACTTAATTTTTATATAAAAACATAACTTTCCTCCTCATTTTCTCGGAAGCTATTAGAGATATTTGAAATATTATTGCAGCATCTGATAGACCTAATTAAAATCTACTACTGTCATTATGAATATTTTCACTAGTACTAATAAATACTGAATTTTACTTTTTTTATAAATACTTTCTTCCTCGTTTTCTCGAAAGCTATTAGAGATATTGGAAATATCATTGCATCATCTGATACAGCTAATTTTACTGTACAACTGATATTATGAATATTTGTTCTATGACTAATAAAATAAAACCGAATTTTTATATAAAAACATGATTTTCCTCGTCATTTTCTCGAAAGCTATTAGAGATATTGGAAATATAATTGCAGCATCTGATAGACCTAATTAAACTGTACAACTGATATTATGAATATTTGTTCTATGACTAATAATACGCAGTAAAATGAAACTTAATATTTATATAAAAACATGAATTTCCTCCTCATTTTCTCGAAAGCTATTAGAGATATTGGAAATATCATTGCAGCATCTGATAGACCTAATTAAACTGTAAAACTGAAATTATGAATATTTGTTCTATGACTAATAATTACGCAGTAAAATGAAACTTAATATTTATATAAAAACATGACTTTCCTCCTCATTTTCTCGAAAGCTATTAGAGATATTGGAAATATCATTGCAGCATCTGATACAACTAATTAAACTGTACAACTGTCCTTATGAATATTAGTTCTATGACTAATAATTACGCAGTAAAATGAAACTTAATTTTTATATAAAAACATAACTTTCCTCCTCATTTTCTCGGAAGCTATTAGAGATATTTGAAATATTATTGCAGCATCTGATAGACCTAATTAAAATCTACTACTGTCATTATGAATATTTTCACTAGTACTAATAAATACTGAATTTTACTTTTTTTATAAATACTTTCTTCCTCGTTTTCTCGAAAGCTATTAGAGATATTGGAAATATCATTGCATCATCTGATACAGCTAATTTTACTGTACAACTGATATTATGAATATTTGTTCTATGACTAAAAAAATAAAACCGAATTTTT
>JAPQNM010000402.1:0-12085 GCA_029783475.1 Metacarcinus magister
GAACTATTAAGTTTCATTTTACTGAGTAATTATTAGTCATAGAACAAATATTCATAATGACAGTTGTACAGTTTAATTAGGTGTATCAGATGCTGTAATGATATTTCCAATATCTCTAATAGCTTTCGAGAAAATTAGGAGGAAAGTCATGTTTTTATATAAATATAAAGTTTAATTTTACTGCATAATTATTAGTCATAGAACAAATATTCATAATGACAGTTGTACAGTTTTATTAGGTGTATCAGATGCTGCAATGATATTTCCAATATCTCTAATAGCTTTCGGGAAAATGAGGAGGAAGTTCATGTTTTTAAATAAATATTAAGTTTCATTTTACTGCATAATTATTAGTCATAGAATAAATATTCATAATATCAGTTGTAAAGTTTAATTTGGTGTACCAGTTGTTGCAATGATATATCCAATATCTCTAATAGCTTTCGAGAAAATGAGGAGGAAAGTCATGTTTTTATATAAATATTAAGTTTAATTTTACTGCGTAATTATTAGTCATAGAACAAATATTCATAATATCAGTTGTACAGTTTAATTAGGTCTATCAGATGCTGCAATTATATTTTCAATATCTCTAATAGCTTTCGAGAAAATGACGAGGAAAATCATGTTTTTATATAAAAATACGGTTTTATTTTACTGCGTAATTATTAGTCACAGAACAAATATTCATAATATCAGTTGTACAGTTGAATTAGGTATATCAGATGATGCAATGATATTTCCAATATCTCTAATAGCTTTCGAGAAAACGAGGAAGAAAGTAATTTAAAAAAAGTAAAATTCAGTATTTATTAGTACTAGTGCAAATATTCATAATGACAGTAGTAGATTTTAATCAGGTCTATCAGATGCTGCAGTGATATTTCCAATATCTCTAATAGCTTTAGAGAAAATGAGGAGGAAAGTCATGTTTTTATATAAATATTAAGTTTCATTTTACTGCGTAATTATTAGCCATAAAACAAATATTCATAATATCAGTTGTACAGTTTAATTGGGTGTATCAGATGCTGCAATGATATTTCCTATATCTCTAATAGCTTTCGAGAAAATGAGGAGAAAAGTTATGTTTATATAGAACTATTAAGTTTCATTTTACTGAGTAATTATTAGTCATAGAACAAATATTCATAATGACAGTTGTACGGTTTAATTAGGTGTATCAGATGCTGTAATTATATTTCCAATATCTCTAATAGCTTTCGAGAAAATTAGGAGGAAAGTCATGTTTTTAAATAAATATAAAGTTTAATTTTACTGCGTAATTATTAGTCATAGAACAAATATTCATAATGACAGATGTACAGTTTTATTAGGTGTATCAGATGATGCAATGATATTTCCAATATCTCTAATAGCTTTCGAGAAAACGAGGAAGAAAGTAATTTTTAAAAAAGTAAAATTCAGTATTTATTAGTACTAGTGAAAATATTCATAATGACAGTAGTAGATTTTAATCAGGTCTATCAGATGCTGCAATGATATTTCCAATATCTCTAATAGCTTTCGAGAAAATGAAGAGGAAAGTCATGTTTTTATATAAATATTAAGTTTCATTTTACTGCGTAATTATTAACCATAAAACAAATATTCATAATATCAGTTGTACAGTTTAATTAGGTGTATCAGATGCTGCAATGATATTTCCTATATCTCTAATAGCTTTCGAGAAAATGAGGAGAAAATTATGTTTATATAGAACTATTAAGTTTCATTTTACTGAGTAATTATTAGTCATAGAACAAATATTCATAATGACAGTTGTACAGTTTAATTAGGTGTATCAGATGCTGTAATGATATTTCCAATATCTCTAATAGCTTTCGAGAAAATTAGGAGGAAAGTCATGTTTTTATATAAATATAAAGTTTAATTTTACTGCATAATTATTAGTCATAGAACAAATATTCATAATGACAGTTGTACAGTTTTATTAGGTGTATCAGATGCTGCAATGATATTTCCAATATCTCTAATAGCTTTCGGGAAAATGAGGAGGAAGTTCATGTTTTTAAATAAATATTAAGTTTCATTTTACTGCATAATTATTAGTCATAGAATAAATATTCATAATATCAGTTGTAAAGTTTAATTTGGTGTACCAGCTGTTGCAATGATATTTCCAATATCTCTAATAGCTTTCGAGAAAATGAGGAGGAAAATCATGTTTTTAAATAAATATTAAGTTTAATTTTACTGCGTAATTATTAGTCATAGAACAAATATTCATAATATCAGTTGTACAGTTTAATTAGGTCTATCAGATGCTGCAATTATATTTTCAATATCTCTAATAGCTTTCGAGAAAATGACGAGGAAAATCATGTTTTTATATAAAAATACGGTTTTATTTTACTGCGTAATTATTAGTCACAGAACAAATATTCATAATATCAGTTGTACAGTTGAATTAGGTATATCAGATGATGCAATGATATTTCCAATATCTCTAATAGCTTTCGAGAAAACGAGGAAGAAAGTAATTTTTAAAAAAGTAAAATTCAGTATTTATTAGTACTAGTGCAAATATTCATAATGACAGTAGTAGATTTTAATCAGGTCTATCAGATGCTGCAATGATATTTCCAATATCTCTAATAGCTTTAGAGAAAATGAGGAGGAAAGTCATGTTTTTATATAAATATTAAGTTTCATTTTACTGCGTAATTATTAGCCATAAAACAAATATTCATAATATCAGTTGTACAGTTTAATTGGGTGTATCAGATGCTGCAATGATATTTCCTATATCTCTAATAGCTTTTGAGAAAATGAGGAGAAAAGTTCTGTTTATATAGAACTATTAAGTTTCATTTTACTGAGTAATTATTAGTCATAGAACAAATAATCATAATGACAGTTGTACAGTTTAATTAGGTGTATCAGATGCTGTAATGATATTTCCAATATCTCTAATAGCTTTCGAGAAAATTAGGAGGAAAGTCATGTTTTTATATAAATATAAAGTTTAATTTTACTGCATAATTATTAGTCATAGAACAAATATTCATAATGACAGTTGTACAGTTTTATTAGGTGTATCAGATGCTGCAATGATATTTCCAATATCTCTTATAGCTTTCGGGAAAATGAGGAGGAAGTTCATGTTTTTAAATAAATATTAGTTTCATTTTACTGCGTAATTATTGGTCATAGAAAAAATATTCATAATATCAGTTGTAAAGTTTAATTTGGTGTACCAGCTGTGGCAATGATATTTCCAATATCTCTAATAGCTTTCGAGAAAATGAGGAGGAAAGTCATGTTTTTAAATAAATATTAAGTTTAATTTTACTGCGTAATTATTAGTCATAGAA
Organism: Metacarcinus magister; assembly: GCA_029783475.1. Classification (NCBI taxonomy): domain Eukaryota; kingdom Metazoa; phylum Arthropoda; class Malacostraca; order Decapoda; family Cancridae; genus Metacarcinus; species Metacarcinus magister. Next base: position 3,339 of record JAPQNM010000402.1, read on the forward strand.
CAAATATTCATAATATCAGTTGTACAGTTTAATTAGGTCTATCAGATGCTGCAATAATATTTCCAATATCTCTAATAGCTTTCGAGAAAATGACGAGGAAAATCATGTTTTTATATAAAAATACGGTTTTATTTTACTGCGTAATTATTAGTCATAGAACAAATATTCATAATATCAGTTGTACAGTTGAATTAGGTGTATCAGATGATGCAATGATATTTCCAATATCTCTAATAGCTTTCGAGAAAACGAGGAAGAAAGTAATTTTAAAAAAAGTAAAATTCAGTATTTATTAGTACTAGTGCAAATATTCATAATGACAGTAGTAGATTTTAATCAGGTCTATCAGATGCTGCAATGATATTTCCAATATCTCTAATAGCTTTCGAGAAAATGAGGAGGAAAGTCATGTTTTTATATAAATATTAAGTTTCATTTTACTGCGTAATTATTAGCCATAGAAAAATTATTCATAATATCAGTTGTACAGTTTAATTAGGTGTATCAGATGCTGCAATGATATTTCCTATATCTCTAATAGCTTTCGAGAAAATGAGGAGAAAAGTTATGTTTATATAGAACTATTAAGTTTCATTTTACTGAGTAATTATTAGTCATAGAACAAATATTCATAATGACAGTTGTACAATTTAATTAGGTGTATCAGATGCTGTAATGATATTTCCAATATCTCTAATAGCTTTCGAGAAAATTACGAGGAAAGTCATGTTTTTATATAAATATAAAGTTTAATTTTACTGCGTAATTATTAGTCATAGAACAAATATTCATAATGACAGTTGTACAGTTTTATTAGGTGTATCAGATGCTGCAATGATATTTCCAATATCTCTAATAGCTTTCGGGAAAATGAGGAGGAAGTTCATGTTTTTAAATAAATATTAAGTTTCATTTTACTGCATAATTATTAGTCATAGAAAAAATATTCATAATATCAGTTGTAAAGTTTAATTTGGTGTACCAGCTGTTGCAATGATATTTCCAATATCTCTAATAGCTTTCGAGAAAATGAGGAGGAAAGTCATGTTTTTAAATAAATATTAAGTTTAATTTTACTGCGTAATTATTAGTCATAGAACAAATATTCATAATATCAGTTGTACAGTTTAATTAGGTCTATCAGATGCTGCAATTATATTTTCAATATCTCTAATAGCTTTCGAGAAAATGACGAGGAAAATCATGTTTTTATATAAAAATACGGTTTTATTTTACTGCGTAATTATTAGTCACAGAACAAATATTCATAATATCAGTTGTACAGTTGAATTAGGTATATCAGATGATGCAATGATATTTCCAATATCTCTAATAGCTTTCGAGAAAACGAGGAAGAAAGTAATTTAAAAAAAAGTAAAATTCAGTATTTATTAGTACTAGTGCAAATATTCATAATGACAGTAGTAGATTTTAATCAGGTCTATCAGATGCTGCAGTGATATTTCCAATATCTCTAATAGCTTTAGAGAAAATGAGGAGGAAAGTCATGTTTTTATATAAATATTAAGTTTCATTTTACTGCGTAATTATTAGCCATAAAACAAATATTCATAATATCAGTTGTACAGTTTAATTGGGTGTATCAGATGCTGCAATGATATTTCCTATATCTCTAATAGCTTTCGAGAAAATGAGGAGAAAAGTTATGTTTATATAGAACTATTAAGTTTCATTTTACTGAGTAATTATTAGTCATAGAACAAATATTCATAATGACAGTTGTACGGTTTAATTAGGTGTATCAGATGCTGTAATTATATTTCCAATATCTCTAATAGCTTTCGAGAAAATTAGGAGGAAAGTCATGTTTTTAAATAAATATAAAGTTTAATTTTACTGCGTAATTATTAGTCATAGAACAAATATTCATAATGACAGATGTACAGTTTTATTAGGTGTATCAGATGCTGCAATGATATTTCCAATATCTCTAATAGCTTTCGGGAAAATGAGGAGGAAGTTCATGTTTTTAAATAAATATTAAGTTTCATTTTACTGCATAATTATTAGTCATAGAAAAAATATTCATAATATCAGTTGTAAAGTTTAATTTGGTGTACCAGCTGTTGCAATGATATTTCCAATATCTCTAATAGCTTTCGAGAAAATGAGGAGGAAAGTCATGTTTTTAAATAAATATTAAGTTTAATTTTACTGCGTAATTATTAGTCATAGAACAAATATTCATAATATCAGTTGTACAGTTTAATTAGGTCTATCAGATGCTGCAATTATATTTTCAATATCTCTAATAGCTTTCGAGAAAATGACGAGGAAAATCATGTTTTTATATAAAAATACGGTTTTATTTTACTGCGTAATTATTAGTCACAGAACAAATATTCATAATATCAGTTGTACAGTTGAATTAGGTATATCAGATGATGCAATGATATTTCCAATATCTCTAATAGCTTTCGAGAAAACGAGGAAGAAAGTAATTTTAAAAAAAGTAAAATTCAGTATTTATTAGTACTAGTGCAAATATTCATAATGACAGTAGTAGATTTTAATCAGGTCTATCAGATGCTGCAATGATATTTCCAATATCTCTAATAGCTTTAGAGAAAATGAGGAGGAAAGTCATGTTTTTATATAAATATTAAGTTTCATTTTACTGCGTAATTATTAGCCATAAAACAAATATTCATAATATCAGTTGTACAGTTTAATTGGGTGTATCAGATGCTGCAATGATATTTCCTATATCTCTAATAGCTTTCGAGAAAATGAGGAGAAATGTTATGTTTATATAGAACTATTAAGTTTCATTTTACTGAGTAATTATTAGTCATAGAACAAATATTCATAATGACAGTTGTACGGTTTAATTAGGTGTATCAGATGCTGTAATTATATTTCCAATATCTCTAATAGCTTTCGAGAAAATTAGGAGGAAAGTCATGTTTTTATATAAATATAAAGTTTAATTTTACTGCGTAATTATTAGTCATAGAACAAATATTCATAATATCAGTTGTACAGTTTAATTAGGTCTATCAGATGCTGCAATTATATTTTCAATATCTCTAATAGCTTTCGAGAAAATGACGAGGAAAATCATGTTTTTATATAAAAATACGGTTTTATTTTACTGCGTAATTATTAGTCATAGAACAAATATTCATAATATCAGTTGTACAGTTGAATTAGGTGTATCAGATGATGCAATGATATTTCCAATATCTCTAATAGCTTTCGAGAAAACGAGGAAGAAAGTAATTTTTAAAAAAGTAAAATTCAGTATTTATTAGTACTAGTGAAAATATTCATAATGACAGTAGTAGATTTTAATCAGGTCTATCAGATGCTGCAATGATATTTCCAATATCTCTAATAGCTTTCGAGAAAATGAGGAGGAAAGTCATGTTTTTATATAAATATTAAGTTTCATTTTACTGCGTAATTATTAACCATAAAACAAATATTCATAATATCAGTTGTACAGTTTAATTAGGTGTATCAGATGCTGCAATGATATTTCCTATATCTCTAATAGCTTTCGAGAAAATGAGGAGAAAATTATGTTTATATAGAACTATTAAGTTTCATTTTACTGAGTAATTATTAGTCATAGAACAAATATTCATAATGACAGTTGTACAGTTTAATTAGGTGTATCAGATGCTGTAATGATATTTCCAATATCTCTAATAGCTTTCGAGAAAATTAGGAGGAAAGTCATGTTTTTATATAAATATAAAGTTTAATTTTACTGCATAATTATTAGTCATAGAACAAATATTCATAATGACAGTTGTACAGTTTTATTAGGTGTATCAGATGCTGCAATGATATTTCCAATATCTCTAATAGCTTTCGGGAAAATGAGGAGGAAGTTCATGTTTTTAAATAAATATTAAGTTTCATTTTACTGCATAATTATTAGTCATAGAATAAATATTCATAATATCAGTTGTAAAGTTTAATTTGGTGTACCAGCTGTTGCAATGATATTTCCAATATCTCTAATAGCTTTCGAGAAAATGAGGAGGAAAATCATGTTTTTAAATAAATATTAAGTTTAATTTTACTGCGTAATTATTAGTCATAGAACAAATATTCATAATATCAGTTGTACAGTTTAATTAGGTCTATCAGATGCTGCAATTATATTTTCAATATCTCTAATAGCTTTCGAGAAAATGACGAGGAAAATCATGTTTTTATATAAAAATACGGTTTTATTTTACTGCGTAATTATTAGTCACAGAACAAATATTCATAATATCAGTTGTACAGTTGAATTAGGTATATCAGATGATGCAATGATATTTCCAATATCTCTAATAGCTTTCGAGAAAACGAGGAAGAAAGTAATTTTAAAAAAAGTAAAATTCAGTATTTATTAGTACTAGTGAAAATATTCATAATGACAGTAGTAGATTTTAATCAGGTCTATCAGATGCTGCAATGATATTTCCAATATCTCTAATAGCTTTCGAGAAAATGAGGAGGAAAGTCATGTTTTTATATAAATATTAAGTTTCATTTTACTGCGTAATTATTAGCCATAAAACAAATATTCATAATATCAGTTGTACAGTTTAATTGGGTGTATCAGATGCTGCAATGATATTTCCTATATCTCTAATAGCTTTCGAGAAAATGAGGAGAAAAGTTCTGTTTATATAGAACTATTAAGTTTCATTTTACTGAGTAATTATTAGTCATAGAACAAATAATCATAATGACAGTTGTACAGTTTAATTAGGTGTATCAGATGCTGTAATGATATTTCCAATATCTCTAATAGCTTTCGAGAAAATTAGGAGGAAAGTCATGTTTTTATATAAATATAAAGTTTAATTTTACTGCATAATTATTAGTCATAGAACAAATATTCATAATGACAGTTGTACAGTTTTATTAGGTGTATCAGATGCTGCAATGATATTTCCAATATCTCTTATAGCTTTCGGGAAAATGAGGAGGAAGTTCATGTTTTTAAATAAATATTAAGTTTCATTTTACTGCGTAATTATTAGTCATAGAAAAAATATTCATAATATCAGTTGTAAAGTTTAATTTGGTGTACCAGCTGTGGCTATGATATTTCCAATATCTCTAATAGCTTTCGAGAAAATGAGGAGGAAAGTCATGTTTTTAAATAAATATTAAGTTTAATTTTACTGCGTAATTATTAGTCATAGAACAAATATTCATAATATCAGTTGTACAGTTTAATTAGGTCTATCAGATGCTGCAATAATATTTCCAATATCTCTAATAGCTTTCGAGAAAATGACGAGGAAAATCATGTTTTTATATAAAAATACGGTTTTATTTTACTGCGTAATTATTAGTCATAGAACAAATATTCATAATATCAGTTGTACAGTTGAATTAGGTGTATCAGATGATGCAATGATATTTCCAATATCTCTAATAGCTTTCGAGAAAACGAGGAAGAAAGTAATTTTAAAAAAAGTAAAATTCAGTATTTATTAGTACTAGTGCAAATATTCATAATGACAGTAGTAGATTTTAATCAGGTCTATCAGATGCTGCAATGATATTTCCAATATCTCTAATAGCTTTCGAGAAAATGAGGAGGAAAGTCATGTTTTTATATAAATATTAAGTTTCATTTTACTGCGTAATTATTAGCCATAGAAAAATTATTCATAATATCAGTTGTACAGTTTAATTAGGTGTATCAGATGCTGCAATGATATTTCCTATATCTCTAATAGCTTTCGAGAAAATGAGGAGAAAAGTTATGTTTATATAGAACTATTAAGTTTCATTTTACTGAGTAATTATTAGTCATAGAACAAATATTCATAATGACAGTTGTACAATTTAATTAGGTGTATCAGATGCTGTAATGATATTTCCAATATCTCTAATAGCTTTCGAGAAAATTACGAGGAAAGTCATGTTTTTATATAAATATAAAGTTTAATTTTACTGCGTAATTATTAGTCATAGAACAAATATTCATAATGACAGTTGTACAGTTTTATTAGGTGTATCAGATGCTGCAATGATATTTCCAATATCTCTAATAGCTTTCGGGAAAATGAGGAGGAAGTTCATGTTTTTAAATAAATATTAAGTTTCATTTTACTGCATAATTATTAGTCATAGAAAAAATATTCATAATATCAGTTGTAAAGTTTAATTTGGTGTACCAGCTGTTGCAATGATATTTCCAATATCTCTAATAGCTTTCGAGAAAATGAGGAGGAAAGTCATGTTTTTATATAAATATTAAGTTTCATTTTACTGCGTAATTATTAGCCATAGAAAAATTATTCATAATATCAGTTGTACAGTTTAATTAGGTGTATCAGATGCTGCAATGATATTTCCTATATCTCTAATAGCTTTCGAGAAAATGAGGAGAAAAGTTCTGTTTATATAGAACTATTAAGTTTCATTTTACTGAGTAATTATTAGTCATAGAACAAATAATCATAATGACAGTTGTACAGTTTAATTAGGTGTATCAGATGCTGTAATGATATTTCCAATATCTCTAATAGCTTTCGAGAAAATTAGGAGGAAAGTCATGTTTTTATATAAATATAAAGTTTAATTTTACTGCATAATTATTAGTCATAGAACAAATATTCATAATGACAGTTGTACAGTTTTATTAGGTGTATCAGATGCTGCAATGATATTTCCAATATCTCTTATAGCTTTCGGGAAAATGAGGAGGAAGTTCATGTTTTTAAATAAATATTAAGTTTCATTTTACTGCATAATTATTAGTCATAGAAAAAATATTCATAATATCAGTTGTAAAGTTTAATTTGGTGTACCAGCTGTGGCTATGATATTTCCAATATCTCTAATAGCTTTCGAGAAAATGAGGAGGAAAGTCATGTTTTTATATAAATATTAAGTTTCATTTTACTGCGTAATTATTAGCCATAAAACAAATATTCATAATATCAGTTGTACAGTTTAATTGGGTGTATCAGATGCTGCAATGATATTTCCTATATCTCTAATAGCTTTCGAGAAAATGAGGAGAAAAGTTATGTTTATATAGAACTATTAAGTTTCATTTTACTGAGTAATTATTAGTCATAGAACAAATATTCATAATGACAGTTGTACGGTTTAATTAGGTGTATCAGATGCTGTAATTATAATTCCAATATCTCTAATAGCTTTCGAGAAAATTAGGAGGAAAGTCATGTTTTTAAATAAATATAAAGTTTAATTTTACTGCGTAATTATTAGTCATAGAACAAATATTCATAATGACAGATGTACAGTTTTATTAGGTGTATCAGATGATGCAATGATATTTCCAATATCTCTAATACCTTTCGAGAAAACGAGGAAGAAAGTAATTTTTAAAAAAGTAAAATTCAGTATTTATTAGTACTAGTGAAAATATTCATAATGACAGTAGTAGATTTTAATCAGGTCTATCAGATGCTGCAATGATATTTCCAATATCTCTAATAGCTTTCGAGAAAATGAAGAGGAAAGTCATGTTTTTATATAAATATTAAGTTTCATTTTACTGCGTAATTATTAGCCATAAAACAAATATTCATAATATCAGTTGTACAGTTTAATTAGGTGTATCAGATGCTGTAATGATATTTCCTATATCTCTAATAGCTTTCGAGAAAATGAGGAGAAAATTATGTTTATATAGAACTATTAAGTTTCATTTTACTGAGTAATTATTAGTCATAGAACAAATATTCATAATGACAGTTGTACAGTTTAATTAGGTGTATCAGATGCTGTAATGATATTTCCAATATCTCTAATAGCTTTCGAGAAAATTAGGAGGAAAGTCATGTTTTTATATAAATATAAAGTTTAATTTTACTGCATAATTATTAGTCATAGAACAAATATTCATAATGACAGTTGTACAGTTTTATTAGGTGTATCAGATGCTGCAATGATATTTCCAATATCTCTTATAGCTTTCGGGAAAATGAGGAGGAAGTTCATGTTTTTAAATAAATATTAAGTTTCATTTTACTGCGTAATTATTGTCATAGAAAAAATATTCATAATATCAGTTGTAAAGTTTAATTTGGTGTACCAGCTGTGCTATGATATTTCCAATATCTCTAATAGCTTTCGAGAAAATGAGGAGGAAAGTCATGTTTTTAAATAAATATTAAGTTTAATTTTACTGCGTAATTATTAGTCATAGAACAAATATTCATAATATCAGTTGTACAGTTTAATTAGGTCTATCAGATGCTGCAATAATATTTCCAATATCTCTAATAGCTTTCGAGAAAATGACGAGGAAATTCATGTTTTTATATAAAAATACGGTTTTATTTTACTGCGTAATTATTAGTCATAGAACAAATATTCATAATATCAGTTGTACAGTTGAATTAGGTGTATCAGATGATGCAATGATATTTCCAATATCTCTAATAGCTTTCGAGAAAACGAGGAAGAAAGTAATTTTAAAAAAAGTAAAATTCAGTATTTATTAGTACTAGTGCAAATATTCATAATGACAGTAGTAGATTTTAATCAGGTCTATCAGATGCTGCAATGATATTTCCAATATCTCTAATAGCTTTCGAGAAAATGAGGAGGAAAGTCATGTTTTTATATAAATATTAAGTTTCATTTTACTGCGTAATTATTAGCCATAGAAACAAAATTATTCATAATATCAGTTGTACAGTTTAATTAGGTGTATCAGATGCTGCAATGATATTTCCTATATCTCTAATAGCTTTCGAGAAAATGAGGAGAAAAGTTATGTTTATATA
>JAPQNM010000403.1:5000-10000 GCA_029783475.1 Metacarcinus magister
TTAATGATAAAAATAAATATTAATGATAAAAATATATTAATGATAAAAATATATATTAATGATAAAATAAATATTAATGATAAAAATAAATATTAATGATAAAAATAAATATTAATGATAAAAATAAATAATAATGATAGAAATAATATTAATGATAAAAATATATATTAATGATAAAAATATATATTAATGATAAAAATATATATTAATGATAAAAATATATATTAATGATAAAAATAAATATTAATGATAAAAATAAATATTAATGATAAAAATATATATTAATGATAAAAAATATATTAATGATAAAAATAAATATTAATGATAAAAATAAATATTAATGATAAAAATATATATTAATGATAAAAATAAATATTAATAATAAAAATATATATTAATGATAAAAATATATATTAATGATAAAAAATATATATTAATGATACAAAATAAATATTAATGATAAAAATAAATATTAATGATAAAAATATATATTAATGATTAAAATAAATATTAATGATAAAATATATATTAATGATAAAAATATATATTAATGATAAAAATATATATTAATGATAAAAAATAATATTAATGATAAAAATAAATATTAATAATAAAAATATAATTAATGATAAAAATAAATATTAATGATAAAAATATATATTAATGATAAAAATATATATTAATGATAAAAATAAATATTAATGATAAAAATATATATTAATGATAAAAATATATATTAATGATAAAAATAAATATTAATGATAAAAATAAATATTAATGATAAAATATTAATAATGATACAAAATAAATATTAATGATAAAAATATATATTAATGATAAAAATATTATTAATGATAAACAATATATATTAATGATAAAAATAAATATTAATGATAAAAATAAATATTAATGATAAAAATAAATATTAATGATAAAAATAAATAATAATGATAGAAATAAATATTAATGATAAAAATATATATTAATGATAAAAATATATATTAATGATAAAAATATATATTAATGATAAAAATATATATTAATGATAAAAATAAATATTAATGATAAAAATAAATATAATGATAAAAATATATATTAATGATAAAAATATATATTAATGATAAAAAATAATATTAATGATAAAAATAAATATTAATGATAAAAATATATATTAATGATAAAAATAAATATTAATAATAAAAATATATATTAATGATAAAAATATATATTAATGATAAAAATATATATTAATGATACAAAATAAATATTAATGATAAAAATAATATTAATGATAAAAATATATATTAATGATAAAAATAAATATTAATGATAAAAATATATATTAATGATAAAAATATATATTAATGATAAAAATATATATTAATGATAAAAAATAAATATAATGATAAAAATAAATATTAATAATAAAATATATATTAATGATAAAAATAAATATTAATGATAAAAATATATATTAATGATAAAAATATATATTAATGATAAAAATAATATTAATGATAAAAATATATATTAATGATAAAAATATATATTAATGATAAAAATAAATATTAATGATAAAAATAAATATTAATGATAAAAATAATTAATAATGATACAAAATAAATATTAATGATAAAAATATATATTAATGATAAAAATATATATTAATGATAACAATATATATTAATGATGAAAATAAATATTAATGATAAAAATAAATATTAATGATAAAAATAAATATTAATGATAAAAATAAATATTAATGATAAAAATAAATATTAATAATAAAAATAAATAATAATGATAAAAATAAATAATAATAATAAAAAAGAAATATTAATGATAAAAATAAATATTAATGATAAAAATAAATATTAATGATAAAAATAAATAATAATGATAAAAATAAATAATAATGATAAAAAGAAATATTAATGATAAAAAGAAATATTAATGATAAAATGAAATATTAATAATAAAATGAAATATTAATGATAAAAATAAATATTAATGATAAAAATAAATATTAATGATAAAAATAAATATTAATGATAAAAATAAATATTAATGTTAAAAATAAATATTAATGATAAAAATAATGATTAATGATTAAAAATAAATATTAATGATAAAAATAAATATTAATGATAAAAATAAATAATAATGATAAAAATAAATATAATGATAAAAATAATATTAATGATAAAAAGAAATATTAATGATAAAAAGAAATATTAATGATAAAAAAGAAATATCAATGATAAAAAGAAATAATAATGATAAAAAGAAATATTAATGATAAAAATAAATATTAATAATAAAAATAAATATTAATGATAAAAATAAATATTAATGTTAAAAATTAATAATAATGATAAAAAGAAATAATAATGATAAAAAATAAATATTAATGATAAAATCAAATAATAATGATAAAAATAAATATTAATCATAAAAATAAATAATGATGATAAAAATAAATAATGATGATAAAAATAAATAATGATAAAAATAAATATTGATGATAAAAATAAATATTGATGATAAAAATAAATATTGATGATAAATATAAATATTGATGATAAAAATAAATATTGATGATAAAAATAAATATTGATGATAAAAATAAATATTAATGGTAAAAATAAATAATAATGATATAAATAGATATTAATCATAAAAATATTTATTTTTATCATTAATATTTATTTTTATCATTAATATAATATAATATTGATATAAATATTAATGATAAAATAAATATTAATGATAAAAATAAATAATAATGATAAAAATAAATATTAATGATAAAAATAAATGTTAATGATAAAAATAAATATTAATGATAAAAATAAATATTAATCATAAAAATAAATATTAATCATAAAAATAAATATTAATGATAAAAATAAATATTAATGATAAAAATAAATATTAATGATAAAAATAAATAATAATGATAAAAATAAATATTAATCATAAAAATAAATAATGATAAAAATAAATAATGATAATAAAAATAAATAATGATGATAAAAATAAATATTGATGATAAAAATAAATAATAATGATATAAATAAATATTAATCATAAAAATATTTATTTTTATCATTAATATTTATTTTTATCATTAATATAATATAATATTAATATAAATATTAATGATAAAATAAATATTAATGATAAAAATAAATATTAATGATAAGAATAAATATTAATGATAAAATAAATATTAATAATAAAAATAAATATTAATGATAAAAATAAATATTAATGATAAAAATAATATTAATGATAAAAATAAATAATAATGATAAAAATAAATAATAATGATAAAAATAAATATCAATGATAAAAATAAATAATGATGATAAAAATAAATAATGATTATAAAAATAAATAATGATAATAAAAATAAATAATGATGATAAAAATAAATATTGATGATAAAAATAAATATTGATGATAAAAATAAATATTGATGATAAAAATAAATATTGATGATAAAAATAAATATTGATGATAAAAATAAATATTAATGATAAAAATATTTATTTTTATTTTTAATATTTCTTTTTATCATTAATATAATATAATATTGATATAAATATTAATGATAAAATAAATATAAATGATAAAAATAAATAATAATGATAAAAAAATAAATATTAGTGATAAAAATAAATATTAATGATAAAAATAAATATTAATCATAAAAATAAATATTAATCATAAAAATAAATATTAATCATAAAAATAAATATTAATCATAAAAATAAATATTAATGATAAAAATAAATAATAATGATAAATATAAATAATAATGATAAAAATAAATATTAACGATAAAAATAAATAATGATGATAAAAATAATAATAATGATAAAAATAAATATTAATGATAAAAAAATAATAATGATAAAAATAAATATTGATGATAAAAATAAATATTGATGATAAATATAAATATTGATGATAAAAATAAATATTGATGATAAAAATAAATATTAATGATAAAAATAAATAATAATGATATAAATAAATATTAATCATAAAAATATTTATATTTATCATTAATATTTATTTGTATCATTAATATAATATAATATTAATATAAATATTAATGATAAAATAAATATTAATGATAAAAATAAATAATAATGATAAAAATAAATATTAATGATAAAAATAAATATTAATGATAAAAATAAATATTAATGATAAAAATAAATATTAATGATAAAAATAAATATTGATGATAAAAATAAATATTAATGATAAAAATAAATATTAATCATAAAAATAAATATTAATGATAAAAATAAATATTAATCATAAAAATATTAGTGATACTACTGCTACTACTACTACTACTACTACTACTACTTATAATAATAATATACAACTATTTTATCAATTTTTTTTCATTATATATCATTTCATTCAATTTCACTTCACTTCGTAGTAAATTCTGGGTTTTTTTTCCTTCCTCTTAACGGAAAAACGTTGTACATATTTTTAAAACACTTAATATTATCATTATGAACGAAATGTTTTAAAAGATTGTGTTTTTGTTTCTTTTATACTCTCTCTCCCTTTCTCTCTTCCTTCCTCTCCCTGTTTACTCATTCCTCCTCCTCCTCCTCCTCCTCCTCCTCATCTTCCTCTCCCTTTCCTCCCCTATTTCTGCTCCCCACAACCTTGGTATTAGGAGAGATATTCCCTCCATTCCTTCTCTCCCTTCCTTCCTCCCTCCCTCCTTCCCTCCCTCCCTTCCTTCCTCCATCCCTCCCTCCCTTCCTCCCTCCCTTGGTCCAATATCCCTCCCTTCGATACGAATTGACTCTCTCCTTCTCCTCCTCCATTACCTCTACTTCCACCTCCTCCTCTTCCTCCTCCTCCTCCTCCTCCTCCTCCTCCTCCTCCTCCTCCTCCTCCTCCCACACACCAGTAACATCACCATCACATCCTTTGATAAATAGATAATCACAATCAAATTC
>JAPQNM010000403.1:15000-25000 GCA_029783475.1 Metacarcinus magister
GGAAGATTTTGAAGTCATAAGGAGAGAGTGCTGGAAGAGGGGAGAGGGTAGAGTGAGGGGAAACGTGTTAGGGAATGAGGGGAAGAGTGGAAGGATAAGGTGGGAGTATAAGGGGTTAGTGGGGAGTCCAAGGGGAAGAGAGGGGAAAGGGGGGAGGGAAGTGAGGGGAAGGGGGGAGGAGAAACTGTTTATATTTGTTTTGTTTACGTTATTAACTTGATTATGTAATGTTTGCTCTCTCTCTCTCTCTCTCTCTCTCTCTCTCTCTCTCTCTCTCTCTCTCTCTCTCTCTCTCTCTCTCTCTCTCTCTCTCTCTCTCTCTCTCTCTCTCTCTCTCTCTCTCTCTCTCTCTTTAATTTTCTGTTTATTTTCACATTTTTATCTCATTTATCTTTTCATTTATTTTTTATTTATTTTACTTATTCGATAATTTCTTTGTTTCATTCTTTTTCTATCTTTAATTATTTTTCCTTCCTAAATTTAAAGAGAGAGAGAGAGAGAGAGAGAGAGAGAGAGAGAGAGAGAGAGAGAGAGAGTCAGTCCATATGGTATAATGAAATCGTCGATACATTTCCAATATACAACATCCAGTTTCAGTTTTTTTTTTTTGTTTCATATTTTCTCGTTCGCTCTAACAAGGCACTTAAATACAGATTCTCTTTACCTGGTGGTGGTGGTGGTGGTGGTGGTGGTGGTGGTGGTGTGGTGGTGGAGGTGGTGGTGGTGGTGGTGGTGGTGGTGGTGGTGGTGGTGGTGGTGGTGGTGGTGGTGGTGGTGGTGAAAATTGTTTGCATGTAGAATAATATTGTTTTTTTATCTTTTCGCCTCTCTCTCTCTCTCTCTCTCTCTCTCTCTCTCTCTCTCTCTCTCTCTCTCTCTCTCTCTCTCTCTCTCTCTCTCTCTCTCTCTCTCATATAAAAACAGATTCTCTACTTTCAAATCCATCTGTGATAAAAGATCAGAGAGACGGTTTGAAGGAGGGGGGGAGGGGGGGGAAGAGGGAAAAAAGGGGAGAGGGGAGAGAGGGAAGAAGAAGAAGAAGAAGAAAAGTCGACGAGGAGGAAACAACTAGAAAATAAATAGGAAATCCTTCGTTTTTTTCCTTACCCTTTCTTTCTTTCTTTCCTTCCTTCCTTCCTTCCTTCGTTTGATTTGGTGAAGTTTTTTTTGTTTTTCCTGTTACTTCTGTTTTCTTGTTTTATTTTGTTTTGTTTTTTAGTAATTCAGTCATGCCTTTTTTCTCTCTTTTTTCTCTCTTTCTCTCTCTCTTTCTCTCTCTCGCTCGCTCTAATCCCTCGCTGTAGATTTTATTTTTTGTATAATTGCTTCTGTCATTGTTTTGTGATGGTGGCAGGGAGGAAGGGAGGGGAAGAGAGGGGAAAAGGGAGTGAAGGGAGTGAAGGGAAAGGGGAGTGAGGGGAAACAGTTACCCAGCTGCCACAGTAATGACAAGTGAATTGGAACACTCATATCATCCCCTCACTCTCTCCCCTTCCTTTCCCCTCACTCCCTCACTTCCCTTCCCCTCACGCCCACTCCCATCCCTCACTTACACTCCCCTCCTTTCCCCTTTCTGCTCTACTTCTCCTCTCTTACTTATTACCTCCGTCTCACCCTTTCATCCCCTCACCCCCCTTTCCCCTCTTTCTCTCATCTGCCCTACTTCCTATTCCATACCCTCTTCCCCTATTTATTTTTCTTCTCTCTCTCTTCCTCTTTCTTCCCTTCTCGTCACTTTCCCTCCTCTCCCCTTTGGTGACCTATTTCCCCTTCCCTTAACGCCCCTTAGGTTAGGTTAGGTTAGGTTAAGTTAGCTTAAGTTAGGTTAGGTTAGGTTAAGTTAGGTTAAGTTAAGTTAGGTTAGTTTAGTTTGGTTAGGTTAGTATAGGTTAGGTTAGGTTAGGTTAGTTAGGTTAGGTTAGGTTAGGTTAGGTTAGGTTAGTTTAGGTTAGTTTGGTTAGGTTAGGTTAGGTTAGGTTAGGTTAGTATAGGTTAGGTTAGGTTAGGTTAGGTTAGGTTAAGTTAAGTTAGGTTAGGTTTGGTTAGGTTAATTACATACCTGCAAGAGTTATTAGAGTACAGGTAAAAAATTTCACAGGTTGGTAGAGGAAATCTTTGTCCGTGATCGATTTTGTATTCACGTCCAGTAACAATGCAGAGTCCTTGGCTTGCACGCAATGTGGGAGCACGTGTTTGTATTCAGAATAACTTGTTCGTGCTACATTGATTTTCACGAATACAAGGGGCGAAAAAATATGTATAAGGTTGGAAAAGTATATAGTTGAATGTGTCGGTGTATATTGTTGTAGTTGTTATTGTTTTTATGTTGTTTTGAAGTTGATTTTGTAATGTATTGACTTTTATGAATACTCAAAAATAATTAGGTTGGAAAAAATATGTTTAAAATTGTAAAGTTTAGAAAATGGTTCAATGTTTCACTGTGTTGTTGTAGTTGTTATAATATTAATTGGATATTATTTACGTTGTTTGTACATTGAATTTTAAGAATACTCTAAAATAATAAGGTTGAAAAAAATAAGTACATTGTAAAGTTAAAGAAAAAATAGTTCAAATCCCGTTATATATTGTTCTTGTTATGATAATTTTACTTATTTATTCTTTACTTTGAGTTTGTAATATAATGAAATTCACAAATACACTAGAATAAGGCTTAACAAAACTTCATATAATGACCTCATTATCATAATTATAATAGTACGTTGATATAATTGACGTTGCTTCCTACGTTAATTAAGCCAGATTACAAAACATGCCTTCCTGGTGTCTATAATTACCCCTCATTAAAAAAAATACCTTGTGTTGTAAAATTAGACAAACATACTGTTATTATTATTACAATCATTACATCACGTATAAATAATAATAATAATAATAATAATTGTCAAACCCACACTTTCTACACAAATATTTCCCTTTTCCCCTCACTTCAAAACCAACATACAATTCATTTATTACATACAAAAACGTAAGAGTAGAAGGCAAAAAAAAATACATAATCTATAAAATATGTTGAGAATTGCATCCTAAGGTAGTGTCTGGCATCCGGGGCACAGGTAGTAAACTTAGTAATTAAACAGGTGTGAGGAAGACTCGTATTTTGGGTTACCTGTCCTGCAATTAGTCTCCTCTAACCCTTACCTCACCTGGACCTAACTCTCATACCTGTTGGAGAAGGTTGCAGTGTCTTAGATTGACTTAGAGAGAGAGAGAGAGAGAGAGAGAGAGAGAGAGAGAGAGAGAGAGAGAGAGAGAGAGAGAGAGAGAGAGAGAGAATATAATTAATGTCATGGTTTCTAACTAATAACCTAATTAACTACCTTAATGCATAATTAGCTATCTGTCAGGCACTCCTAATCACCCTCTGATAATGAACTGATAACAACCTAATTTTTTATCTTTCTTTCTCTCTTTTATCTTTATATATTTTTTTCCTAAACATCTTTATCTTCCTTAATACGACAATAATCATTTTTCCTCCTCCTCCTCCTCCTCTTCCTCCTCCTCCTCTTCCTCTTCCATTTCTTCCTCCTTCTTCTCTATTCTCTATTTTATTCTCTTTCTTTTTCTTTTGTCTTTCACCATCCACGTTCTTTCTTTATCTCTCTCTCTCTCTCTCTCTCTCTCTCTCTCTCTCTCTCTCTCTCTCTCTCTCTCTCTCTCTCTCTCTCTCTCTCTCTCTCTCTCTCTCTCTCTCTCTCTCTCTCTCTCTCTCTCTCTTTCTTTCTTTACATTTTTCATCTTTTTTCTTTCCTCTTTGTGTTCTCCCTCTCTCTTCTTTTTTCTCTCTCTCTATCTCTATTATTTTCCTTCCTCTTATCTCCCACTTCTTTTCATTCGTATGGTCTCTCTCTCTCTCTCTCTCTCTCTCTCTCTCTCTCTCTCTCTCTCTCTCTCTCTCTCTCTCTCTCTCTCTCTCTCTCTCTCTCTCTCTCTCTCTCTCTCTCTCTCTTTCCTAGGATATAGCGTAGGAAGGAAGGAGAGAAGGAGGAAAAGAAGGAGAAAGAGAGAGAGAGAGAGAGAGAAGGCAGATAGAGAAAATGGCTTTATTATAAGTTTAAGAAAGTTTTTTAACTCCTATTTGTTTTCTTTTTTGTCTCTCTCTCTCTCTCTCTCTCTCTCTCTCTCTCTCTCTCTCTCTCTCTCTCTCTCTCTCTCTCTCTCTCTCTCTCTCTCTCTCTCTCTCTCTTCTGTATTAGGAGAGAAGATAGATAGATAGATAGAGAGAGAGAGAGAGAGAGAGAGAGAGAGAGAGAGAGAGAGAGGGAGAAAAAATGAAGAGGAAGAGAGAGGGGAAAGAGAAGAGGTATTGGTCAGTGGGAGGGAGAGGAAGGAAGGAAGGGGAGGAAGGGGAGTCAGAAGTGAGGGGAAATAGTGAAGGGAAGTGCCAAATGGTGGGTGAGAGTGCCAGCGTGTGGATGAGAGTGAGGGGCGCCAAAGGTAGATGAAGGAGTGAGGGG
Organism: Metacarcinus magister; assembly: GCA_029783475.1. Taxonomy (NCBI): domain Eukaryota; kingdom Metazoa; phylum Arthropoda; class Malacostraca; order Decapoda; family Cancridae; genus Metacarcinus; species Metacarcinus magister. The sequence continues at coordinate 19,479 of JAPQNM010000403.1, forward strand.
AAGGTGAGGAAGAGGGGAAAGGGGAGTGAGGGGAGTGAGGGGCAGAGAGCCAAAGAGGGGAAATGAAACCTTGCAGCATCTTGGCATTGGTTTTGGCTTGCTACTCATGGTATCTCTCTCTCTCTCTCTCTCTCTCTCTCTCTCTCTCTCTCTCTCTCTCTCTCTCTCTCTCTCTCTCTCTCTCTCTCTCTCTCTCTCTCTTTAACACACACACACACACACACACACACACACGTAGTAAGTGCTCCGTGTACACATCTATGTTATGTACATCCGCCATGTAAGTGTTTGTTTCCTCAATTATTTTCACATTTGTTCGACACTTCTATTTCACTTTCAATTCCAGTCTTAAACGAATACACAACTACCCTCTATAGTATAAGGTAATAGTGTTAGTAGTAGTAGTAGTAGTAGTAGTAGTAGTAGTAGTAGTAGTAGTAGTAGTAGTAGTAATAGTAGTAGTAGTAGTAGTAGTAGTAGTAATAGTAGTTATAGTTATAGTAGTAGTAGTAGTAGTAGTAGTAGTAGTAGTAGTAGTAGTAGTAGTAGTAGTAGTAATAGTAGTAGAGTAGTAGTAGTAGTAGTAGAATTAGAGTAGTAGTAGTAGTAGTAGTAGTAGGAGTAGTAATAATAGTAGTAGTAGTAGTAGCTGTTTTTTTATGAGGGAGAGAGAGGAGAGAAATGATGTGTGTGTGTGTGTGTGTGTGTGTGTGTGCGTGCGTGTGTGTGTGCGTTTATGTAATCCCTTTCGCTTCAGCCCATTAAAGGCTTTATTGAAAGATTAAGTATAATTAGGATCGCAGGCAGACTCACGCTTCCTTTAATGATGATAATAATAATAATAATAATAATAGTAATAATAATAATAATAACATTCAGTCTAAGCTTTTTTTTATTATTTTACTCTCTCTCTCTCTCTCTCTCTCTCTCTCTCTCTCTCTCTCTCTCTCTCTCTCTCTCTCTCTCTCTCTCTCTCTCTCTCTCTCTCTCTCTCTCTCTCTCTCTCTCTCAGGTGAAACAGCGCCGTAAACTCTTCCTTCACTTCAACTCACAGCTTATTGATCTGTCAGGGAGAGGGGGAGGGAGAGGGGGGGAGAGGGGGAAGGGGTGAGAGGGAGGAGGGGGGCTATATTAAAGTGTACTCCTTGCCCCTCTTCGTATCTCTCTCTCTCTCTCTCTCTCTCTCTCTCTCTCTCTCTCTCTCTCTCTCTCTCTCTCTCTCTTTCTCTTTCTCATACTGATACTTCACCTATCCACTCCTCTCTTCACTCCCTCCCTCTCTCCCTCCCTCCCTCCCTCTCTCCCTCCCTCTCTCCCTCCCTCCATCCCTCCCTCCCTCCTCTTCCCTTCCCTTCTCTCCCCTTCCCTCCCTCCTTCCTTTCCCTTCCCTTCCCGCCTTCAATGCAGAAAAAAATAACTATATATTCTTTAGTTATTTATTGACATTTTTTCTTCCTTCGTAAAAAATAAACTGAATAAAGGAAAGTATAACTATTTATGGTCATTTAAGTTAGATTAATGAGAGAGAGAGAGAGAGAGAGAGAGAGAGAGAGAGAGAGAGAGAGAGAGAGAGAGAGAGAGAGAGAGAGAGAGAGAGAGACCAACAGGTGAGCGGTCTCCTAATTATTCTTGGTTCACCTGGACTGACTGACTCTCACACCTTTGCAGCCTCTTCTCTCTCTCTCTCTCTCTCTCTCTCTCTCTCTCTCTCTCTCTCTCTCTCTCTCTCTCTCTCTCTCTCTCTCTCTCTCTCTCTCTCAAACACGAAGTAATGAGTAAAGCGAATTTTGTTAATTATTTATATTTTTTTTTGTTTTTGTTGAATTGACGAAAAAAGAAATAATTAAAGAAAGGAAAAGATGCATAAGTAACGGAGAGAGAGAGAGAGAGAGAGAGAGAGAGAGAGAGAGAGAGAGAGAGAGAGAGAGAGAGAGAGAGAGAGAGAGAAAGTGTGTGAGAGAGAGAGAGAAAATAAAAGAGAGAAAGAGAGAGAACACACACATACATATACAAATATTTATATATGCAAGAGAAAAATATAGTAAAAGGGATAGGAGGAATATGCGTGTATGTGTACGTGTGCGCGTGTGTGTGTGTGTGTGTGTGTGTGTGTGTGTGTGTGTGTGTGTGTGTGTGTGTGTGTGTGTGTGTGTGTATGTGTGTGTGTGTGTGTGTGTGCGTGTGTGTCTTCACCTACCTTGGCAACTGTCACCTCATAATGACATTTCAATTAAGGTTGACAATGTCTTTAGAGTCATCGACGTGATAGTGGTATCTTGGGTTGTCTTATTGATCTTTACCACCACCCCCTACCCCCCTCCAACCCCCCCAACCCCCCTCGACCCCACCCCCAACACCCCCAATACCCTCCAACCCCTCCAACACCCACCCCCAATACCCACTACCCACCCCAACTCCCTACACCCACTCCTTCCATCCCTTTCCCTAACCCCCTCTTTCCACCCCCTCCTTCCCCTCCCTTCCACCCTTCACCACATCCATCCCTGCCCCCCCCCCTCCTCCCTCCCCTCCAGCACTTCTCTCACCCACTCTGTTCTCCCTTTGTGTGTAAATATGAGAGAGGAGAGAGAGAGAGAGAGAGAGAGAGAGAGAGAGAGAGAGAGAGAGAGAGAGAGAGAGAGAGAGAGAGAGAGAGAGAGAGAGAGAGAGAGAACAGACGAGAGCAAGCATATTAGAGAAAGGGAAAACATGAACATTTTATAGCAAAGAATGAAATTAGAGAAAGATATTATGTTAAACTGCATTTACATCTTTATTTTTTTAAGGAATAACTGAAATAAATAATAATAATAATAATAATAATAATAATAATAATAATAAGGTAATTCAGTAACACTTCCCATAAAAAAAAAATAATAATAATAAAAAAAAAGTATAAAAGTCTGTATCTTGGAATTGTTAATCTAAATATGACTTTATATCATCTATAGCTATTTTCGATGCTCATTTGTTTTCATTTTCATCATGGCGGTTATTTTATATATACTTTTTTTTGCATCAGAACCTTTAAATATTATCAGAGAGTTAATGACAATTGTATTTAATGACGTTAATGAATGCTAAATTAAGAACGAATCCAATACCTTTTGTCAATAGTAATTAGTTTATTTATTTTCTATCTGATAATGAGCCAATATTATCATTTTTTTATTATCATTTACAACTGAATAACATTTGCAAATATTTCTCATTAATAAAGATTTGTACTTTTAGGCAGAAGAAGAAAGGAGAGAGAAGGAGGAGGAGGAGGGAAGAAAAAGTAGAGGAGGAGGAGGAGGAGAAGGAAAAAGTAGAAGAGGAGGAGGAAAAAGAGTTAATCTACGAGGAGAGGATAAAGAGGAAATGGAGCAGAAGGAGGAGGAAGAGGAGGAGGAGGAGGAGGAGGAGGAGGAGGAGGTAAGAAAAGAGGAATCAACAGGAAGGAAAATTGGAGGAGAGATATGAAGGTATTTTCCTCTTTTTTTTTCTTGTTCGGAAGAGTATGTGAGAGGGGGAGGAGGGGGTAAGGGAGGGAAGGGGGGGAGGGGAGGGAAGGAGGAAGAGTGAAGAAGAATAATTAAGGAGGAAAATGTAAGACAAGCCTGTTCGTTAGAGAGAGAGAGAGAGAGAGAGAGAGAGAGAGAGAGAGAGAGAGAGAGAGAGAGAGAGAGCCTTGAAGAAAAGAAAATATTGCACAGGTTGGGTGGTACAAAGTGTGTGTGTGTGTGTGTGTGTGTGTGTGTGTGTGTGTGTGTGTGTGTGGGTGTGTGGGTGTGTGTGGGTGTGTGTGTGTGTGTGTGTGTGTGTGTGTGTGGGTGTGTGTGTGTGTGGGTGTGTGTGTGTGTGTGTGTGTGTGTGTGTGTGTGTGGAGAAAGATGAACGAGAAGATAACTGGCCATTTTGAGGGTGAAGGAAGAGAAGGAGGAGGAGGAGGAAGAAGAAGAAGAAGAAGAAGAAGAAGAGGAGGAGGCATAACAGGAAATAAAGAAGAAAGAAAACTAACAAAACCGCTGAAAACAGGAAAGATAAAAGGGGAAAATGTTGCTTACGGACGAAGAGAAAGAGGAGGAGGAGGAGGAGGAGGAAGGAAAATGGTCTCAAGTTTGGAAGAAAGAAGAGGAGGATAACGTTTGGAAGAAAGAGAGAGGGAGAGAAGAAAAAAAAGTAGGTAACAGCTTGTAAAGGGAGGAGGAGGAGGAGGAGGGGGAGGGGGGAGGAGGAGGAGGAGGAGGAGGAAGAGGCGTAAATGACTGCAGCATGTGAAGAAAGAAGAGAAGAATAACATTTGTAGGTAACGATTTGTAAAAGAAGGAAGGAGGAGGAGAAAGAAGAGGAAGAGGAGAAGAGGAGAAGAAAAAGGAGGACACGGACGACGAAGAGGAAGAGGAAGAGAATAACTGAAAGAGTGGAGTGAGGAGGAGGAGGAGGAGGAGGAAAAAGAAGAGGAAGGAGGGAAGGGGTAGGAGGAGGATTAAATAGCAAAATAAAAAACAGAGAAAAAGAAAGAGAGAGAGAGAGAGTGTCTGTGTATGTGTGTGTGTGTGTGTGTGTGTGTGTGTGTGTGTGTGTGTGTGTGTGTGTGTGTGTGTGTGTGTGTGTATCGTACCCTGAGGATCAATCAATAACACACCTGTGAACAAGACGCAGGTAAATGCCAATGGTGATTGATTCCCTACCAGGTAACCCCCCCCCCTCACCCCCCTTCCCTCTCCCTCTCCCTTCTTTCTTCCCTCCTGTTTACATTCTTCCTCCCTCTCTTCCTCTATTTTCACTTCCTTACCTCCCTCTCACTTATCCTTTCTCTCTCTCCTTTACCTCACTCCGTTTATCTCCCTCCCTCCTTTACCTCCCTTTCATTGCCTCCTTTCCTCCCTTTCCTCTCTTCCTTCATTCACTGTTCAACACAACATTACAACTGTTTCCAAGTTTCCTGTGTTTGCGGTTGCTTGCCACTGTCTCTAAAACCTGTTAAACATTCACCAAACTTGCAAAACTAACTTTACTGCAAATTGAAAGACTTAAAAACTTCTATCAAAGTAATTTTTCAAGTATCTGACGGGAATGTAATTTCGATTTTTTTGGGCCCGAAAATTTCAACCAGAATTTGATCAAGAATGGTTGTTTGTCATTTTACTATGAAAATATTAGTTCTACAACAAATTTGCAAAAATGCAAATTTGTTGGGCTCAAGAACTTCTATCAAATGATGTCGTCACCTTTCCAATAACTGTTATATCTTTGGAGAAAATTTAAGTTGTGTGAAAATATAAATGTATTTATTATTTACACTCTTACATCTACACTTACAGTTTATTTCCACATCACTATACCTCAAAAGAACGGCCGTCTCCTGCTCTTTCTTTACTGTTCTCTACTATTTTTACGTAAACCTCATAGTTTTCAAGTTATTTCAAAAAACAATATTTCTCGAAATAATTCTAATTCTTGAAAATTTCGTGAAAATTTTGACACCTCTGAATCTCATGAAAATTGGTACATAGAGGTTCTCGGGCACACTGATC
>JAPQNM010000403.1:35000-40000 GCA_029783475.1 Metacarcinus magister
CTCCTTCCCATCCTATCCTTTATTTCCCCTCCCCTTCCCTCTCCTCCCCTCCTCTCGCCGTAAAAAAGTCCAAACTTTTCGCCGTAAAAAAGTCCAAACTAGTAACATCGGTCCACTTCGCCTAGACAATGGGGAACACGTTAACAACGAGGTCGATATGGCCGAAACATTAAATGAATATTTTGCCTCAGTTTTTACAAGTGAAGACACAAATGGTTTCATAGAGACGTCGCAAGTCACAGACAATAGCATCCTTTTAAATAATTGCGAGATTACAGAGGATATCGTAATAAAAGTACTTGATAATATTAAAGTAAACAAAACTCCTGGGCCTGACCGCATAGCGCCACGTGTATTAAAAGAAACCAAAAATCAAATATGTAAACCCCTCTCGATAATTTTTAATAAATCACTAAACTCCGGTAAAGTACCTCGAGACTGGAAACTTGCAAATGTTACCCCCATTCAAAAGAAGGGAAACAAGTCTCTTCCATGTAATTATAGACCGATCAGCCTCACCTCAGTAGTCAGTAAATTAATGGAAACCATATTGCGTAACAAACTAGTAAGCTTCTTGGAAGAGAACAGTCTCATTAAAAACTCCCAACATGGCTTCCGTAATAAACGTTCATGCCTCACTAACCTACTAGACTTCTACAACGACGTATTTAACATATTCGACGAATCCAAAGCGGTAGACGTCATTTATCTGGACTTTCAAAAAGCATTTGACAAAGTTCCCCATAAGCACCTTCTAAGTAAATTAATTTCGCACGGCATTACTGGTAAAATTCACTCGTGGCTCGAAGACTGGCTCTACGAGAGAAAACAACGCGTCGTTATTAACGGTAAAGCATCAAACTGGCGAAACGTTCTAAGTGGAGTGCCGCAAGGTTCAGTGCTCGGCCCCGTTCTTTTTGTAATCTACGTAAATGACATCGATGAAGGCCTCACCTGTAAGATATCCAAATTTGCTGACGACACGAAAATAACTGGAAGAGTTACTACTACTGCCGAAAAAGCGCTACTACAGTCCGACCTCGATCGCTTAGTAAATTGGTCAAAGAAGTGGCAGATGACGTATAACTTAAATAAGTGTAAAGTTTTGCATATTGGGAGTAACAATAATCGCACTAACTATTCAATGAACGGTACCGAACTTCTTAAAGTTAATGAAGAAAAAGACCTGGGTGTAACTATTAGTAGCGACCTCAAACCAGGCAAACACTGCTCAGAAGCCGTTAAAACCGCTAACAAATTAATTGGTTTCATTGGCAGAACCTTCGAGTTTAAATCTGATAAAGTCGTCCTGACACTGTTCAATTCACTCGTACGTCCGCATCTCGAATATTGCGTTCAGTTTTGGTCACCTTACTATAGAAAAGACATTGTAAAGCTGGAGAGAGTCCAAAGACGAGCCACAAAAATGATTCCGCGACTGCGCAATAAGCCATACGAGGAACGACTGAAGGAGCTCAATCTGTTCAGTCTAGAGAAACGTAGATTACGGGGAGACCTAATAGAAGTTTTCAAAATGATTCGTGGTTTCGATAACGTCAATATAAGCGATTACGTAATTGTTGATCGGGAAAGAAACACAAGAAACAATGGATTCAAAATAATCGGTAAAGCCTTCAGATCGGAAGAATCTAAACACTTTTTCTTCAATAGAATAGTTAATGTATGGAACTCTCTCCCAGCACAGGTAGTCAACAGTAATACGATTGAAACTTTTAAAGCTAAACTCGATAAGTACTTGACGACAAAACCTAACCTAACTTATTACCCGCTTCGTTAATTTTCTTTCTTTTTCACACTATACTATCAAATTTCCTGCGCAGTTTTTATTACTACTTCTGCGCAGGTGTTTCTTTAACCACTTTTTTTCCTGCCGGCGTTTGCCGGAGGGAGAGGTGGGTGGGGAGGAGCCTTCCACTTTACTATCCTTTACCTCAGACTTGTAGAGAATATAGAAGTAGAGTAGCTACACAGGCAACCTTGTAAGGCCCACCAGGGCTGTTGTTGCCTGTTATTCCTTTGTATTTGTATTCCTTCCCTCCCTTCCCCTCCCCTCCTCTTCCCTCCCTCCTTTCCTACCTGTCACCTGCGTTAATGAGTCAACAATCAAGTGCTTATCCTCTGATTCACCTGTGATGGATGGAATGAGAAAGAGAGAGAGAGAGAGAGAGAGAGAGAGAGAGAGAGGTGGGGGCCGATGCTAACCATTCACCTTTAAGTAACGTTGACAAAGATTTGCTCCCAATTATACATCAATTAAGTTAGTTCTCTCTCTCTCTCTCTCTCTCTCTCTCTCTCTCTCTCTCTCTCTCTCTCTCTCTCTCTCTCTCTCTCTCTCTCTCTCTCTCTCTCTCTCTCTAATTTTCCCTCTGCCATCTCTACCTCCAAGCCATCTTTACCTCCCTCCCTATCTCTTCCCCTCTTCCTCTCTTCCTTTTCAATTCTTCCCCTCTCCCCCTCTTCCCCTCTCCTCCTCTCCCCTCTCCCCTCTCCCCTCTTCCTCTCTTCCCTCTCCCCTCTTCCCTCATAGCTGGATGTGACACGAGCAAAAGCGTTAAATTGCTTAAATTCATATTGAAACGAGGCTGGTTTTGTCCGTAGATTTTTTCTCGGTCTATTTTTTGTACCCCCGTCTCTCTCTTTCTCTCTTTCTTTCTCTCTCTCTCTCTCTCTCTCTCTCTCTCTCTCTCTCTCTCTCTCTCTCTCTCTCTCTCTCTCTCTCTCTCTCTCTCTCTCTCTCTCTCTCTCACGTCTAGGAATTGTTGTGTAGATACTTATTTCCTTCCATTTCCTTTCCCGGAAGTTTTGAGAGAAAGAGAGAAAGAAGTGAAGGAGATTGGGGAAGGAACGAAGGAAGAATAAGAGAGAGGAAAAGGATGTGTGATATTTCCAATATCTCTAATAGCTTTCGAGAAAATGAGGAGGAAAGTCATGTTTTTATATAAATATTAAGTTTCATTTTACTGCGTAATTATTAGTCATAGAACAAATATTCATAATGACAGTTGTACAGTTTAATTAGGTGTATCAGATGCTGCAATGATATTTCTAATATCTCTAATAGCTTTCGTGAAAATAAGGAGGAAAGTCATGTTTTTATATAAATATTAAGTTTCATTTTACTGCGTAATTATTAACCATAGAACAAATATTCATAATATCAGTTGTATAGTTTAATTAGGTGTATCAGATGCTGCAATGATATTTCCAATATCTCTAATAGCTTTCGAGAAAATGAGGAGGAAAGTCATGTTTTTAAATAAATATTAAGTTTCATTTTACTGCGTAATTATTAGTCATAGAACAAATATTCATAATGACAGTTGTACAGTTTAATTAGGTGTATCAGATGCTGCAATGATATTTCCAATATCTCTAATAGCTTTCGGGAAAATGAGGAGGAAAGTCATGTTTTTATATAAATATTAAGTTTCATTTTACTGCGTAATTATTAGTCATAGAACAAATATTCATAATATCAGTTGTACAGTTTAATTAGGGCTATCAGATGCTGCAATTATATTTCCAATATCTCTAATAGCTTTCGAGAAAATGACGAGGAAAATCATGTTTTTATATAAAAATACGGTTTTATTTTACTGCGTAATTATTAGTCATAGAACAAATATTCATAATATCAGTTGTACAGTTGAATTAGGTGTATCAGATGATGCAATGATATTTCCAATATCTCTAATAGCTTTCGAGAAAACGAGGAAGAAAGTAATTTTAAAAAAGTAAAATTCAGTATTTATTAGTACTAGTGAAAATATTCATAATGACAGTAGTAGATTTTAATTAGGTCTGTCAGATGCTGCAATGATATTTCCAATATCTCTAATAGCTTTCGAGAAAATGAGGAGGAAAATCATGTTTTTATATAAATATTAAGTTTCATTTTACTGCGTAATTATTAGTCATAGAACAAATATTCATAATGACAGTTGTACAGTTTAATTAGGTGTATCAGATGCTGCAATGATATTTCCAATATCTCTAATAGCTTTCGAGAAAATGAGGAGGAAAGTCATGTTTTTATATAAATATTAAGTTTCATTTTACTGCGTAATTATTAGCCATAGAACAAATATTCATTATATCATTTGTACAGTTTAATTAGGTGTATCAGATGCTGCAATGATATTTCCAATATCTCTAATAGCTTTCGAGAAAATGAGGAGGAAAGTCATGTTTTTATATAAATATTAAGTTTCATTTTACTGCGTAATTATTAGCCATAGAACAAATATTCATAATATCAGTTGTACATTTTAATTAGGTGTATCAGATGCTGCAATGATATTTCCAATATCTCTAATAGCTTTCGGAAAAATGAGGAGGAAAGTCATGTTTATATATAAATATTAAGTTTCATTTTACTGCGTAATTATTAGTCATAGAACAAATATTCATAATGACAGTTGTACAGTTTAATTAGGTGTATCAGATGCTGCAATGATATTTCCAATATCTCTAATAGCTTTCGGGAAAATGAGGAGGAAAGTCATGTTTATATATAAATATTAAGTTTCATTTTACTGCGTAATTATTAGTCATAGAACAAATATTCATAATGACAGTTGTACAGTTTAATTAGGTGTATCAGATGCTGCAATGATATTTCAAATATTTCTAATATCTTTCGGGAAAATGAGGAGGAAAGTCATATTTTTATATAAATATAAAGTTTCATTTTACTGCGTTATTATTAGTCATTGAACAAATATTCATAATATCAGTTGTATAGTTTAATTAGGTGTATCAGATGCTGCAATGATATTTCCAATATCTTTAATAGCTTTCGAGAAAATGAGGAGGAAAGTCATGTTTTTAAATAAATATTAAGTTTCATTTTACTGCGTAATTATTAGTCATAGAACAAATATTCATAATGACAGTTGTACAGTTTAATTAGGTGTATCAGATGCTGCAATGATATTTCCAATATCTCTAATAGCTTTCGGGAAAATGAGGAGGAAAGT
>JAPQNM010000403.1:50000-75000 GCA_029783475.1 Metacarcinus magister
AGGACTGTGAGAGAGGTTTATTGCTGTCTTAATGAGGAACTGCTAGAGTGTGTGTGTGTGTGTGTGTGTGTGTGTGTGTCTATCTTTATATATGTCATTTTTATTTTCTTTCTTGATCTTTTTCTTATTTTTATATTTGAATTGTTTTATTTTTCTTATTTGTTTTTAATTTAATTTTACTTCATCTTTGTCTATTTCAATTTCTGTCATTTTTATTTACAATCTTGATCTTGATTTTGTGCTTCTCTGTGCCGCGTTTTCAGCTGGTGACGAGTCTGAACAGTCCATCTCAATACAACTCAACAGTCAGGAGTCCGAGATTGTGTTCGTCAATATTGCAACACCTCAAGAACTACAGGTAAATACATCACCTTTATTATCATCATTATTATTATTATTTCTTTTTCTCGTTTTTCTTCCTACGTTCCATGGTTAATTTATGATACCTGTACGTATTTATTAATTAACTACCTACCTTTTCTGTCATCTATGTTAAATTTATCATATTTATACGTATTTATTAACTAACTACCTACCTGTTGTATCATCTATATTTAGTATCTCTTATTTATACGTATTTAACTCACTAACAACCAATTATATCTTCTATACTTCCTATTCTTACGTGCTAACCCTTTCATCTGGTTCTCAGACGGAGTTGAACCGTCCGTCCTTGCCTGAGGGATGGTTCTTCATGTACAGCATCACGGACAAAGCCTCGTTCCAGCGGTGCAGTGAAGACTTATCGCGTCTCCACAGCCAAGGGGCGCTCAGAGGACGGGCTGTGATCCTGGTGGCGAACAAGTGTGAGCTGGTGAGGTCCCGCGCTGTCTCCGTTGATGGTAAGTAATAATAATAATAATAATAATGATGATAATGATAAACACACAATCACACTTTCTTTTCACCATTTCACCTCCTTTTCACCTCCTTTTCTTTCCCCTTTTTCACCCTCACTTTCTTTCCTCAGACGGGCGTGACTTGGCGTGCAGCTACAACGCCAAGTTCATGGAGATCAGCGTAGGAATCAACCATAAATGTGACGATTTGCTGGTGGGGATCCTGAACCAACTCCGGCTGAGAGGAGAGGCGGAGGCGTACGAGGAGGAGGATGCACCCAAGGAGAGGAGCTGGACCAGGTGAGGAGGAGGAGGAGGAGGAGGAGAAGGTGGTAGAGGAGCAGGAGGACCAACAATAGATATAAAAGACAGGAATACATTTTTTTACTTCTATTTTTACTTCTTTTATATACTTTTTTTCAACTCATTTTATTTTTTTTCTTCGCAGGAATCGCAGCTTGATGAGGGCGTCAATGAAAGCCAAGCGCGTCATCAACAGAATCATGGGCAAGACTGAAGCAAAATACAAAAGTTGTGAAGATTTCCAAAGCTAGTGGGGGCATGTGGACCCCCACCTGACCCCCCCCCCACCATAACCATACACCCCACACTCCCCCCCAAGCCTTATGGTGAGAGAGAGAGAGAGAGAGAGAGAGAGAGAGAGAGAGAGTGTTTGTGTGTGGGTGTTTTGTTTCACTCTTAATATTATGTGTTTGTTCTGGCCTCGTTTTTTTTCTCTCAAAGCTTGTGTAGTTGACTAGTTTTTTTTTTTCATTGTTTTTTTTGTTCACCTTTGTGTGTGAATGCGACAATTATTGCTTTAATTAATATTATTCACTGCTACTGAATTGTTATGTTCCCTAATTTGACTGCATTGGCATCGTTAATTAATAGAATTTATTAAATCACGTGAAACAGAATTCATAGACGTAATTACAGACTATATTGTTTTTATTTGTGCATGTGTTAGGGTGTAGCAAGGCATTTATTTATTTTTCATTTCATTGATGTTGTGTATAATTCACATCCACACCATTAGAATATACACATGTTTTTTTGTATTATTATTTTTTATTGTGAGATAAGTATACGTGATATCCATTCAAACAAACACACCATATATATTATTTTCAAACATTTATTATCATATTCATCTTTATTTTATTCATTATGTTCCTTTTTTTTTAATGATAACTTAGAAGGTAACTACAAAGCAAACATGGAATTAATACGAAATAATACAAAATTTTAAAAGTGTATAAGAAAGTTGTATTCTCGTATCAAAAGTCGTATTTAAGTATCATTAAGTTGTATTTAAGTATCATTAAAACCTAATTAAGTCTTCCTTCAACAGTACCTTCGCGTCGGGGTCACCTCCACCGCCCTGCCCTGCCTGCCTGACCTGCCTGACCTGCCTGACCTGCCTGCTGCCCTCTCAGTGACCTGCGTGTGTGTGTGTGTACGTGTGTGTGTGTGTGTGTGTGTGTGTGTGTGTGTGTGTGTGTGTGTGTGTGTGTGTGTGTGTGTGTGTGTATGTGTGAGTGGACCCCGTGGACCAGAGCACCATAACGCACACAGACTGGCTGGGTACACACAACCCAATACACACACACACACACACACACACACACACACACACACACACACACACACGTTACCTCAGCTTGATAACGTAGCAGCTGTAGTGTTTGTGTGTTTGTGTTTGTGTGTGTGTGTTTCTTCAAGCTTAGTTATTCATTAAGCTTTCATATCCATCATTACTCTACTATGTCTCTTCACTTTACCTTCTTATCTGTACTACCTTCGCTACGGTTACATTATACAAATTATACAGCGATGGGATGGGTCGGGGTTTTGTAAAAGTTTTCTAGCTGTGTAAAAAAAAACTGTTGATGATGATGATGATGATGATGAAGGGAAAGAATGTGGATGTAATGATATAGTTGGGAAGATCTGTTTCAGTTAGCTCCTCATCCCCTCACTCAATTTTTGGGACTCAATTTTTGGGACTCAATTTTGGGGACTCAATTTGGGGGAGACTTGTACTAGCTGACTCATGGTAATCTCTTAGACTCAAAACTCAGCTTCATCTTCCTTACCAAGTGACTTATAAGGTTTAGAGTGTGGCTGACGGTCTCTCTCTATCTCTCTCTCTCTCTTTCTTTCTCTCTCTCTCCCTGTAGGTTCCTCTCCCTCCCTGTGTCTCCCTTTCCTTGTTACTGACCGACAGACAGTATTAGATGCACATACACAAAGGATGGTGTGTGCGTGTGTGTGTGTGTGTGTGTGTGTAGAGGAAGCTTGTGGATAATATTCCAAGTCAAGAGCAATAAGTATTCATAATTCTTCAGTATTTTGTGTGAGAGAGAGAGAGAGAGAGAGAGAGAGAGAGAGAGAAAGGAAATAAAAACACTGCTGCTTTAGTAGTATGAACATAAATAAAAACATATACATGAGTGCGTGATATTGATGTAACTTTACCCTCGTGTGTGTATTTTTGTAAGTGTACATGACTGATCCACATGTGTATGTATTAGAAGACTGACTCCCACAACACTTCAACAAGAACGTGTGGAGAGTGAGGGAGAACTGAAATTAAGAGTCATTATTTTAAGAACATTTTATATGAGAAAGGACCGATGACTGTTTTGTAATGATGTGTGTACTTACTTTTAGCAGTGAATCAAGTACTATGATATAACTGTAGTGTATCATAGCATTTATAGTACTCTTCTGTCTCCTCCCTCACCTCATAGTAGTATAGTAGTAATGGCTAACTTCAATAAATTGTCTATATATTTGCAATCAAGTTCATTTCAAGATGCATTTCAGTCCTGTCTGAATGCTAAGTGATTGTAGCATATACCTTTGCATTAGTTTCACATATCAAGTCAAAGAAACAAACATTTACACGCAAGCATATCAGACAAAAACACACAATGAGGGAGATATTGAAGAAGTAAGCAGGTTGGTTTTGACTGACTGTACCATTGCTGTTATTTGGTGCAGAACCATTATACTGAAGGCTTATCACATATCAAAAACTGTTCAAAATTTTCATATCTGCATCAGGAAGGTGAGGAGGGCAGAAGGCGTCACCTTCCCGCATATCACAGTCGCCGAAAGTGAATCAACATTGTTTACACATACGTTAAGATCGGCGAAGTTTATTCCCTAATGCTTCTTGATGTTTATATCCACATTAACAGTAGATCTATTCATTGTTTACCACATATACATATACATACATATTTTCCACACATGTGAGGAGCGCTACACGTGCTCATACACACAAATTATTGATGTATGATAGACAATGTATCTGTAAGTGTTTTTTGGCGCCGGCAGTTTGAGGGTACGCGCGCGCTGCCTGGCGGTGATGACGGCAACTGTATATATTCAAACACAAACCAGGGCTTCCCATGTTCGTTATCGATGATGTTCGCTCCAGCGCTCAGCTTAGGAATTACATGTACTACTCTATGTACTAACTAACTACCTACCTACCACAGCACGTAACAAGGTCATAGTGTTTTGTACGCAACTCACCCTCATTTGTTCATTGGTGGCCAAAATAACAACAACAACAACAACAACAATGGTACTAGTATGTGTAGAATTTTGTACTGCTTCCATTTTATGTTTCGATTTTATGTTCTATTTGATCATGTCTATTGTTCCTTGTCTTGTATTCCTATCCCTCCCTCCCTCCCTCCCTTCCCGCCTTCCCGCCTTCCCTCCATCTTCATGACCCCAATGTTTAGGGCGTACGAGGGTCCTCTCAACCTGGCGTCCCTTGCCTAGGTTGGCTGATCCTAACATGAGCCCAACATTGCATTCAAACCCTAAACATTCGGTGAGTGATGTGTTGGAGGCGACCAATGGATGTTTGCTGGTGACCACGATGCCTCATTAAGTCCTGACTCTTGTACGGACGCAGTGCTAATTATAGACCATTAGTTCATCAATCCTACAGACTCTAATCACCCATTAACGAAGACTAATGTTAATGTAGAGGAGTGTACGTGTGTTTGTGTACGTGTGTGTGTGTGTGTGTGTACATACATAATCTGAGCCCCTTTGTAGCGGAACACCAGACCAGCGAGAATGATGCTTAGCTTAGCCAATGTCACCTCAGGAATAACCAGAAACAAAGATGAAAAGTAGGAAAAGGTGGAAATTATTGAGTCTTTGTGATGATAACCTTGTCTATTAACCCGAGCCTTACCTCCTTCCCTCCTTCCCTACTTCCCTCACTCCCTCACTCCCTCGTTACCTCCTTCTCTCCTTCTCTCCTTCTCTCCTTCCCTCCTTCCCTCCTTCCTTCCTTCCTACAGTGGTCTTGTGGTGTGTTTATCGAGTCTTCAAGTGAATCACAGTTGCCTTCACGCGTGAGTTGTTATGAATTAGCAGCCTTTTTGTCCTCAGATGTGCTTGTAGCGGCAGTCTGTAGAACGGTCATCCTTCTCCTCCTCTTCCTCCTCTTCCTCTTCCTTGAGTGAAACGCTTCATGGTGCAGCTTTTATGTAGATTATGTAGCTTCAGTGAGGATGGTGTACATGTGTGCGTGTTTATGTGTGTGTGTTTATGTGTGGGTGTGATTGAATCTCCCAGAAGCAGCTTCATATAAATATTTTAAACACTTTCTTTCCTGTCAATCTCTATTCCTTCAGTATTCAACCTAATGTGGTTCCAAACACACACACACACACACACACACACACACACACTTACTGACTGCTGTGGTGTGACTGATCACACATAATTCATCTCCATTACTTTTTTTTCTTCTTTTTTTAAACTGGGCCTCATGAGCATAAGTAAAGAGTGCTGTGGCCTCTTTTTCTGCCCCCCACCCCCCCGCCCACTCACGCCTACACTTTGCCACCAGGAAAAGCCATAGAGAGTCACACATACCAATATAGAGCAAATGTGCTTTTTTTATTTTTATTTTCTTTTTTATTTCTCATTTTGTTGCTCATAAACTAGAGGCGAGAGGTTGGGTTGGTGGTCCTTCCTCTCCTTCTGTGTGTGTGTGTGTGTGTGTGTGTGTGTGTGTGTGTCTGGTGGTAAAGTGTTGTATATATCTTATCCCATTATTATCTGTATCATCAAAATACAACAACTTGAATTCATACATCATATATCTCCTCCATCCCCCCTTTCTTCCCCTTCCTTCATATAGATATTTTGTAGTGTTAAGCATTGCCCATACTGTATGATGTGTATTTATAAGGTGTGGTATGTTATCATGAATAAACCCAAGCCTAAAACACTTGTAAATTGTCAAATATACATATACATATACATAAGTTAAACATGACCTACTCCTACTCCTGTGTCCATTTGCTAACGTGGAAAATAAATCGTAAATAAACAGGTTTTTTCCCCTGTTAGATGTGAGTGAAGGTGTGAAATTAGTGTTCCCTTTGGACGGAAATGATTCAGTCCTACACCTGTCCCCCACCCCCACCCCACCCCCACACACCTGTCCTGGCTAATTAGGAAGCCCCCCCCCCAGGTGTCTTGCCTCAAAAACAGGACACACACGTTGCAGTTTCCTGAAAATCAACCCAAGAGGAATATAAGTTATAGAAAATCTCGTGTTATTAAAGAGAGAAAGAAATGATTGAATGTGTCAGTCTTTTGTTTTGGTTTTGTAGTTAATGTAAAGTGAAGGATTTTGTGAAGTCAGGTTGAGAAAAGATTAATTTTGTTGTATATAGAAACATCATAATGTCTCCTCCTTACGACCTTACCTTAGTTAGTCACCAGATGTCAGCCAGTCAGTCAGTCAGTCAGTCAGCCTCCCTCATGGTGTTTCAAGGGTCAGTTTCTGCCTCAAATATAAAGGAAAGTCAGCGATCAGTGATGGAGACAAAACCAAAAGTGGAATGTGATGAAAAAAAAAAATATATATATAGAAATAAAATAACATGAACTCTGATTGATACGTGTATGTAAAATATGTTATTGTGGACTGGACAGTTTGTTACACTTGCTCAAAAAATAATCACCTTTAACACCTGTAATTGTTTGTAATTTCTGTCCAGGTGTGCAGACATTTCATTGACTGCTGCGGGGGGAGGGAGGGTGGGGAGGGGGAGGGGGAGGGGGAGGCAGGCAGGCAGGCAGGTAGACAGACAGGCAAGTAGGCATTGGTGACGGTAGGAAGGCAGATGTTACGAGTCTCACCTGGCGGAGGTATTTCAAAGGTGAATTATATTGATTTTCCAGCTATAATGTGACTATTGAAGGAGTTATCCAAGCAGTTACCAGTTATACCAGTTACCAGTGACTGTATGCAGGATGTAGGATGTGTTCTGGACGGATTGTAGGATTGACGGGGAAGAAATAATGAAAAAAAATTCTCGACTTTTTTTGAAGAGATAAAATTATACAGTATTTTGAATTTCTGTTAATTTGTTGCCTTGTCCAATAATCTGGGAATGTGAATAGCCATTGTTTAGCATTATATATATACATATACATCCCTCTCTCCCTGTAAAAAAAAAAAAAATTATATAAATGAATTTAGTGTACATAATGTAAATGTATATAATATAACGAATATACATAATAATATGAAGCTGATTACTAATAATGTGATATATGTATGTAATCAGCAGTGCCATTTTGCTGTACTTGGTGGAAGGAAAAGAAAGAAAGAAAGAAAAAAAAAACATTGACAATATGAACAAAACAAGAATGGAATAGTAATGGAACGGAGTAACTTTCCTCTCGTCTGTTTTTAGAAGACTGTACCATGTTAGTTATTATTAGTAAGGTGCTGATCACGATAATAACTAACTAACTAACAGACACAGGCATGGGTGACGGAGCCTAACATATCATAATCACCCATTGAAGAAAAAAAAAAAAGGAGGAAAAAAAAATAAGAACACGTAAGGAATAAGAAAAAATAAATTCCTTTTGAAATATCATAGAATCCATTTTTTCTTTGTTAGTCTCGCGATAAGGTCATATGCTTTTATGCTAATTCCCTAAGTAGCTTAAAGCCCATTATGTCGTGACCTTAAACAGGGTCAAATCAAGGGATACAGGAATCATACACGTACTTGAGCCTCGAAAATCCCGCCCCCCCAGCCCCCCTCCCCCCCCCCTACAACGATCCCTTAAAAATAACCTTACTATCTATAGAACTTAAGAGAAGAATCATGAGCTTTTTTATTCAGTTTTAGCCCAAGATGTGCCTCTACGATTAATGTATTAGAATTTGTATATGTTTAATTTAACTATTATTTATTACTATTATTATTATTATTATTATTATTATTGTTGTCATTTATTTTCTCTCTTGACATGTCCTCTTCCTTTTCCTCTTTCTCTTCTTCTTCCTCTTCTTCCTCCTCTTCCTCTTTCCTCTCTCGTGTCATTGTGTTTTCATGTGTGGAGGTCGAGTGCCTTTATTAACTTTATTTATCTATTCATTTATTTGTATTAGTTTATGTTTAGATCAATAAAGTAAAAAGGGAAGAACAAAAGATATCAGAATATAAATAACAATTACCGATTTCCTTTCTGACTTACTATATTGTTGTTGTTTTTTTTTCTTCTTGCCTTGATAGTAATGGCTTGAAGTTTCTCATTAATACTCTCTCTCTCTCTCTCTCTCTCTCTCTCTCTCTCTCTCTCTCTCTCTCTCTCTCTCTCTCTCTCTCTCTCTCTCTCTCTCTCTCTCTCTCGTACATTTATTTACTCTATACATATATTTTAACCTCATTCTTACCACCGACCTTCACACTTGACCTTAACATACATATATATATACAAAAAAAAAAGTTACCAGGAAGTTAACTCACCATGGATTTTTTCACCTTTTCATGTTTGATAAAGAGATATATATGTACACTGTGATCTTTGTATGATCAGTAAAACGTTTGTTATAGTTAAAAATGGTGTATTCGTTCTACCAATGACGTAGTAATAGTAGTAGTTGTAGTAGTAGTAAATAGCAAGTAGTAATAGTAACTAGTAGTAGTAGTAGTGGTGGTGGTGGTGGTCACGGTAAGAGGTTAGCAAACACGTCACAAACAAGTGCATAACATATCAGTTGGTCATTGTTTTATTTATTTATTTATTTATTTAGTTTCCAAACATTTCCTCATGAACAGAAATACATAAACATAATACTTTGGGTCTATGGAAAGGTAATGTATTGTTGTGTAAGTTGGGTAAGGTGAATAATGGCCTCTGCTGAAGTTTTTATTTTTATTTATTTTTTTTTGTTGGGGGCGTTTTTCTCTAGTTGACGGAGCTGTGACATATTACATAAATAGTGTTCACTAATATAAGCAAACATATAATAACAAACAATAATAACTAGAAAGAACACACGAGTAAGTAACATAAACACACCTTAGACATTACCAAAACAAGGTATTTAAATCCGCGGTCTCTGCTTACCTGTGACTTATAACGTTAACATTTACCACTAATTTCAGCAGACATATACCAACAACAATTAACAATAGAAAAAACACAGGAATAAGTCAAATAAAACATACTTTAGATCTTACCAAAACAAGGTATTTTCACCCGCGGTGTCTGGCTGTATTAGTGTAAACAAAGATGGCAGATTTTGATGCCATCGAGAGAGATGATGAAGACAATTCCTCCTCATCAGTGGAGTCGTACACGCAGACGATCGAGCCAGTTATCATCAGGGGCGCGGGCAACATAACAGTGTAAGTATAAGTAGATATAAGGCGTGTGGGCGGGTATATAGACACCAGAACTAGACTGTCATGATTTTCCTCTTGCACTTAATTCGACAATACCACAACACAAGGTTAGCTTAAAGAAAGGTTAAGAAAGCTATTATTACCCATTATAAGTTTTTTTCTACCAATGGATGAGTTGATGGGATGTAGGTGAAGTGTGTTAGTGTTAAGTCATTTTGTTGTCCTTCGTCGAGGTGATCAGCTTCACGAAACAAAGGAAGGGAAAGGATAAGTGGAAACTGGATGGTGTGTTTACCTGTGAGGAGGGTGAATGTGTGTTTATATGTGCGTTATGTGTGTTATTTGTACGTGTGTGTGTGTGTGTGTGTGTGTGTGTGTGAATAAAGAATGTTTGTTTAGGTTATGTATTGTGTTAGGTTGTGATCGTGTTCTGTTTTGAATCATCTTTGTTGTTTTCAAAGTGTGTTATTAAAGTGTATAGTGTGTTTATGTATCACAAAGCAAAGATTATTAACTAGTAATTAAATAACTTAAATGAACTAGAGGAAACATGCATTTTTTTTTATATATACGACCCCAAAAAAACCCAAAATGAATACACATAATTTTCTCACAACTATCCACCAGGGAAAAAAATCAACAATTAATCATCTTTTATTATTATCACAAAGCAATTTCCTGATGAAGTCTATAATTTCCTTACAGATTCGGGCTCAGTAATCGGTTTTCCCGTGACTTCCCAAGTGCTCTGACGGGAAGGTTAGCCCCTGAGGAGTATGCAGGCTCAGTGGGGCGAGTCAACACAGTGTTAAGGAAGACACTCCCAGTCTCGGCCCGCTGGTTACTCTGTGGCTGCTGCTTCTGCCTCTGTACCTGCGGCTGTTCCCTCTGGCCTGTGATATGCCTCAGTAAACGGGTGTGTCTCCTACTCCAACTAAGGATATTTTCTGTATTAATCCTAACCAGCTTTCAGTTACATAATGTGATCCTGTAGTAAGGTATATTTTGGTATGTAAATTAGTTTTTTATAAGCTAACTCCACTGTACTGTTTATATTTATTACCGTGATTGTGTTCTAGCTTGTGGGAATGAAAGAAGTGGATTGTAAAGTTGATTTGTGTTGTAGAATGAGGAAGGAAAATACGGAGATTAGATTAGATAAAAAGGGATTGTATATTTAACTAAACAGAGAGAAGCGGTACAGTATTTCCTTTGTTCATGTTGTTCTTCTCCTTCCAGACCAGAAATGCAATAGAGAAATCCTTAGAAGCAGAGAATACCAATCTATACCACAAGTTAGGCCTTCACTGGAGACTCACCAGACAGAGATGTGATAATTCTTCCCTCATGGAGTATGTAAGTGACATCTTCAACGAGCTACTGTTGTATAAAAAAAAGTAGTTGTTGTTATTTGTTTATACAGCTTTTTTATAAATACATTCACATCTGTGTTGGAGATAATAGAAAAAAATGCATATCTTATCAGTTATAGATAATTTAGATAATACTGAAATAGAATGATGATAATTAATATTAGTTTAAGGACTGAATTTTACATTTTATGAATATTTATACAAGAAACAATTGAATAACACATGAATTTCTTTTTATAAGTGTATTCATCCTCCTCCTCCACCCACAGGTCTTGGTGATTGAGGTAATACCCAAGAAAGACATACTGCGGCCGGACTGACGGAGCGGTGCGGCCTCACACCTTAGGGCACCAGGACGCTGACACCAGGCAACCCTCGCCCGGTCAGTGACACCTGCAACTCAACCTGCTGACGGCCACTCTGTGTTGAGGAGACGTTGTTTTTGTATCCGCTCTTGCATTTGTTTCATGCACATACACATTGCATTTATACATGATATACACACATACATACATACATACACATACATACATACATCCACTCATTTCCATGCTACCCTCACCATGGAGTAGCTTGTCATCTATACATACATACATACATACATACATACATGTAAATAATAACCAAACACCATTCTATGTATGTATATGAAGATTCCGTTGCATATAAACTGTTATCATTCAACACGTTACACTTTGTACATAGAGAACAACAAACAAACAAACAAACAAACAACAACAACAACAAATGGAGTCAACACGTTCTATCGAATATTTTTGATGAAGAAAACAAAACAAAAAACAAACGAGCATCGGGGTTTTTTCCACTTTCCTCTTGGGGTGGGTGGGGGGGGAGGGAAGGGGGAGTCAAGTACAATACCTAACCCCGTGTCATTGGGGGGTGGGGGAGGCTGCCACAACCTTCCCCTTCCCCGGCCACCCCCACGGAGCCTCACTAACTCTCCTCCTCCATGGGGTTGAACAGCCTTGTCTTGTGAGGAACTGTCGTCACGTAGGATTGGCATCAGTCCCCGAAAACCTCCTCATCTCTCTCTCTCTCTCTCTCTCTCTCTCTCTCTCTCTCTCTCTCTCTCTCTCTCTCTCTCTCTCTCTCTCTCTCTCTATCTCTATCTTTATATATCATATCTCACATATTGCAACACGGGTCACTCACTGTAAATGCTTCATCACTCTTTTTTATTCACCGTAGGATGTATAAAAAGGTTTAAAAAAAAAAAAGAATTAAAGAAAGAAAGAAAGAAAAGGAGTGAAGAGAGAATGTGGTATATTTAGACAAAGTTTAGTTAGTCAGGCTTAAGATGCTACAGACACCTCACCTTCCCTTCCCTTCCCTTACCTTACCTTACCTTACCTTACCTTACCTTACCTTACCTTACCTTACCTTACCCTTACCCTTCCCTTCCCTTCCCTTCCCTTCCCTTCCCTTCCCTTCCCTTCCCTTCCTTTACCTGTGTGTTGATCTGGGAGGGAACAGGTGATTAGACTCTTGCTCTCATTAGTAATCAGGAATGTGTATTTTAATGATGCCCTCACCACCCCCAGCCCCTCTCCCCCCAACACACATATCACCGTCTGTGCATCTGTGTGTGTCTGTCTGTGTGTGTGTGTGTGTGTGTGTTTCAGAAGAGCCACTACACCTGCCTTCCCATGCTCCCAGTTCATCCATCTCTCTCACACAACACTCTATAGGTTGAATAAATGGGATAAATAAAGAGAAATAGTGCATGGTAAATTTTTTTTTTTAACTGACGAAGGTAAATTTGTTACCAAACCTCATTCACTTACTAATCGTTATCTCTGAATCCGAATCCTCCTGACAGTCCCCCTTCCTTCCTTCCTTCCTTTCTCCATCTGTTCCCGTGTTCTGTTCCGTGTGGGCAGAACGTGTCGTCTTAGAACACACGAGCTGGAAAGAAAAGATCTATTACCTATTTTGTTATGGGGAAAAAAATATATAAGATAGCTATAACTTGTAATAACTCCTGTGTTTAGTGATCAGATAAGAAGAGGAGGAGGAAGTGTGGTGAGAGAGTTTGTATACTGAAGGAAATATAAATAGTTTGACCTGAGTTTTGAGATGTCTGTTGATAACTTGTATACTGGTGTCCTTTTATATAGAGTGAAAGAGTATATAGGGGCAGAGGATGGGCCTTAGTGAGGGGGGGGGAGGGTAAGGTAGGGTAGTGTAGGTGTAGGGTAGTGTAGGGAGGGTAGGAGAGCACCTTTGTACCCCATGATAGGTCAGACAGAGGACACAAGTGAAGGAGTGTGTGTGTGCACCTCAGTGACTGTTACTGTGTTGGTGCATGTGTTGTGTGCCGAACAGACTCGCTCACAACATTGGCTTACATTGTACCTTCGAAATGCATGTCAAGTTCACAAATAAGATATATATACCTATATGCATATATAGATATATGTGTTTTGTGTATGATATATATATGTATATGTACCTATCTATGCCTTTATATATATGATACACACAACCGTCTGTACTATGGGTTCTATATCCTAGTCATCCCAAGTGCTATTGAATAATATTGCCTTTAGACATTTTTTTACACTAGTTTATGCTTAAGTGCTGCGTTCACTAAGCACCCGATATCACGTTTCTTTGTGCACTTCTACTACCTTACTGTAACACTGCCGCGTCCAGCACCACTCAGCACCAGACTCAAGCTGGGCCCAGGCTCACCACCGCCACCACTACTCAACCCAACCTAACCCAGGCCACCCCAGCCCACCCCAGCCTCACCATGCTGTGTGGTGATGCTGGTGCCACTCTGTTATGTGCTGGTGTTACGTGGCTCACCTTCATGGCACCAAGAGTGTTCTGTGGTGGACAATGTAACTCATGATATTTCCCTAAATTTTTTGGGGGACAGTTAACACCCCAGAGACTGTTTGCTTCACTTCATTTGTGTTTGTGTTGTGAATGTCCATTGGCCGCTAGTGTGCCATGTTGTGTTTTGTCTCGTGTTTTATAGTTTATAGTTTTTTTTTCATAGTTTTGTTCTGTTTAGTGTTTGGTGAATTTTTTTTTTTTTTTTTTTTTTTTTTTATGAAGGCAGTGATGGCTGAAAAATGTGTGAAGATTGTATAGTGAATGGCTGTCAGAAGGATCATTGCTGGGGATTAATTTACAGTAGGTATTCAAGTGTTTCGGAAATTGTATACTACGCTGAAAAATTTAACTCGCCTTGAACTTTCGGCTCATTATTAGATCAAGAAAAAATGCAAACTTGAGGACAATCTGGCCCATAGGAAAGGAATTTAAGGGTATAAATAATTTTGACCGAGTAAATAATTCTGAAAGAGTAAATAGTTTTGTCCGAGTTAGCCGAGTTATCAGTCAACAACATGCAGCCTTAACACGAGTCATTTGGGTGAGAAGGTAACGTGGAAATTATATTCAGGTAACAAGGAAAGAGTATAAAAAAATCTGCCTGTCTCAGTATTTTAACATTTTGTCATTCAAGATTTTCGTTTAATATGACAGATCATGTGCATTAAGGTTACGTTATCATTATTATTATTATTATTATTGTTTTGTAGAATGTTGTTGAGGTTTTTTTCTTGTGTGTGTGTGTGTGATTTAGTGAATTTATGTGTTGTTAAAGTATTCCATTATAATTGTTTCCTGCCAGCATTTATAGATTAATGTATTCTCTCTCTCTCTCTCTCTCTCTCTCTCTCTCTCTCTCTCTCTCTCTCTCTCTCTCTCTCTCTCTCTCTCTCTCTCTCTCTCTCTCTCTCTCTCTCTCTCTCTCATTTGGTAGCTACAAAGTATATTCTTAGTTCTAAATGACGATCAATTTGTATTAAAGTGAAGAAAACTGCAATTATTTTTGTATACAACTAGTTTCTTTTTTAAGGAATCTGTATTTCTTTGTCACTATTATTATGTTGATGTATTAATTCTTTTGTTTTATCTCTGGAAGTGTTACTGTTTGTCCTAAGAATCAGTGCAAATTCTAGGCATTTCTTAACCCAACACCCGTAGAAGTCTGCCGACAATACAAGAAATGTACAATTAACTATATTAGAGAGACAAAAAGAAAGTGTGATTATGTAGAGAGAAAATTTTATCATTATTAATTAACCTGTAAGTAAACAAAGATAAAACTGCTGTAGCATTTATTTTGTAATTGGCCACAGTATCTATAATATTAAATTGGAAAGACGTACATTAGAAGAAAAATAATAAAAAGACATCCCTAAATCAAGATATATGTGTATATATATAACTAACTAGAGGATGTTGCTTTGTCATTTTTGTATTATAACAGAGAAGAAGTATGTGAACCACCCTAGCCATTGAATAAAAATTATAACAAAAACATTTAATTCGTACCTCAAACTAACACGTTTTCTGTAAGCTAGAAAACCACGTGGGCTGAGATGGCTTGGGAGGAAGCAGTCATCATCATTATATTACGAGTTTTATGCATCTAATAGGGCTGTTAACTCCCTCATCCTTGGTGTGGTGTGAGGTTAATGATCCAGGAAGTGTGTGATGCCATGTATTACGTAGCAGTGCGTTGGTTAAAGGACATATAAAGCAATGAAATGTAAGTAAAAACAGGTATCTTTGTTTATAGTATTGAAATAATGGTTCTGTTTCACTAGTATAACCTTGGCTTTACCCAGCATTGATGTATATATTCCATTGGTGTTCCTGACGTGTATCATTCTTCACTTCAATGATTTAAAGGTTTGGTTCATGAAATATTCACTCCCATGGAAGCTCCGCGTGTCCTGTCCGCTGTACATTAAGGCTGAATGATGACCAGTTATTTTATTCAGCAGTGAGGGCGAATACACTGATCAATGATGTAGACATTTACCTGTCATCCTAAATCCTGTTAGTTTTGGCCTTTGTTGTGTGTTTTCTTGTGTCAGCACGTTGGTAAGTCTTGCAGTGAAAGGTGTTTGAGGGTAAGGTAGTTTGTGTGTCCTTATGGCTCCTGTATCTTATAAACCTTCACTAAGTATCATTAAGTGGGAAGCAATTTAAGCACCAGCAATCACAACCTGCGCCTGAATTTCGTTGGTTGGTTGAAACTGCAAATGGACTATTGTTTATCTTTTCACTAACTCAGGTTGAATTGAAATTATGAAAAAATAAGCTTATTTTGAATTTAACAGTGTGTGTGTGTGTGTGTTCATATTTTGCAACGAGGTGTGTTCAGTGTGTGTGTAGTGTGTGTTAAAATAAATAATGATGTTCCACAGGTATGAATCAGCCGTTGAAGGAAGTAATATCAGGTGAGGGATGGCCTGACACACACCTGTATTTGTGGCCCAGGTGAGACACGCTACCCTACCTGTCCTTGCCTTCAATCATACCTAACTGTCTTCAATGACCTGTTTCGTCTTCCTGTCCACTATGTCTTTCCACTAGTACATCTATCATGCTGTTGTATTACTTTTCCAGAACATTGTTGGTATTTCTTACAACACGACGTCGTTTCAGTTTTATTTTTTTTTTTTTTTTTATCGAGAGCATTATTTCAGATCCCAATTTATTGTTTTACTACCATATTTATAGCACTTTTATCACTCATTTCAACGGCCATCTCATGATTCAAATATATGATTACTATTTACAGTGTGTGTGTGTGTGTGTGTGTGTGTGTGTGTGTGTGAGAGAGAGAGAAAATACAGTAGTGTGTGATGTATGTATGTACTTATGTTGACAGGGATACAAGAAGGAAAGATCATGTATGTGGATATTTGCTGTAGGAATGTGTGTGTGTATACTGCCAGTGGGACATACATACATTATTTGGTTTTGGAAAGGTCTTGTCAGATGATTTATTGTAGTTGTTACTTGTTGATGGTTGTGTTTGTAGTTGTAGTTGTGGTGGTTGTGGTTGTGGTGGACTGTTGAATGGTTGCTATGATTAGAAGATGGACGTGTGAATGGTGGTTAGCGGAGAATAAGTGGTGTTTAAATGGTTGTTTTGAGCTGGTAGTTGAGGGTATATATTGGTGGTGGTTGTGGTAATTGTGGTGGTTGTACGTGGTGGTGATTATGTAGGTTAATATAATGTAATGGTAAATAAACTACTATGCTTCTCATCCTCATAAATAAATTAACTACCACTTTTTTTTTGTTTAATTCAGTTGTAATTTGAATATTTTAAGTCGAATTCGTAACATTTTATAAAACTCAACATTATCTCAGTGATGGAACGAAGCATTTATCACATTCGCATTATTATGTTTTTTTATCAGTTTATTTGAGTTCATTCACGTACATGTTCATAAGAAAACCAGTAAATAGTTCAGTATTAATTGGTTTGAAACAGCTTCGTTCATTTTCCTGCTTCGAATAGGAAGTATAGTGGTAAAGGTAAGCTGTAGGGAGGCAGAGACGACCTGGACACGGCGGAGGGAGGGCAGTGAGGGAGTGTCTGCACCACCACCACCCTCACCCACCACCACTACCACGGCTGTCAAGGTGAGCAAGGGCTTTGTGTTACGTGACTAGTGATGTGTGTGTGTGTGTGTGCGTGTGTGTGTTGAAGAGTGAAAGCAAAGGACAGATTATTCAAGTTCCGAGTAGTAGTAAAGTTTTTGTTATGACTGTAGTTAAGTGACGTCACATATTTCTTGTACAACTCCGACCCACTGTGTGTGTACGACAGTTAAACATCAATAGTTATTACGATAGTTACTGGTTCTAACGAAATGGTAATAGATCGGTTTTATAATAGAAGAAAAAAACATTAAAATACCTTGTTTAGGGAATTGAGTGATTGAGATAACTGTTTTGTCGTAGTTATTGTTTGTTTAAAATGTCGATTGACGTCAAGTTCTATAATGTTTCCCAACTGAAATGTTAACGAAACGAAGGTAATTCTAACTCATTAAAACTGAAGCTCTTGACACTCGAAACTTAATGGTGAGGATCATTTCGAAAGTCAAATTTAACACCTTTTAATAATCCCCAAAATAACAGACACGGTGTACGATGCGGAAGTAAAAATGAAACCAGTTAAGTAATGCGAGAGACTGTATAATTATATCGTGTTATGGCGAGACAGTCAAGGTTGATGAAGGCGCCGAGTGTCTCTTCACATTTACCAATTTAGTTTGAGTTCAATTAGTGTGGAATGAGGGTTATTGTCAGTCGAGCTCGTCATGTGCAACGTTTGTGTGTGAGGAGGAGGGGTGGGATTATGCAGAAATAGCACGCACGCACCTACTCACTCATATTCTCTCTCTCTCTCTCTCTCTCTCTCTCTCTCTCTCTCTCTCTCTCTCTCTCTCTCTCTCTCTCTCTCTCTCTCTCTCTCTCTCTCTCTCTCTCTCTCTCTCAAACACACGTAAGCTTATAGAAACACACAAGCAGTAACACGCAACCCACGCACACACTCAAACACCCACGCACACACACGCACACTCAAACACCCACGCACACACACACGCATGCCGCACCTACCTTGTTTGAAGCCATTAATGTTACTTTTCTGAAACCTGAGCCAGAATCCGTTCAGATCTCTCGAATATTCAATGTGTAAAGTGTCTTAACAGCTCACAAAACCTCACAATTTCACTAACCAACGCTATGTATTATTATTTTTTCCCACCATTATCTCTTAACATCGGTTCTGCATCTGGTTTCAAGTCCCATTAGTATATCTTTTTTAAATTAAACTCCCACCGTGATCAGTGTGTATTCATTGTTTATTAGTGTTTATTCCCCGCCTCACATATCGTCCTTGAATGGTCCCCGTGTGTCTGTCTGTCTGTCTGTCTGTTCTCCCTGCACACCCCGCCTCAGCACCAATGGGGGGGAGGAGGGGCGGGGTAAAGGTGGTTGGGTCGTGTTGACAGAGCTAACTTCGCCCCTTCAGTGGTAAAATTAATGCCCGGAGAAGGTATTTGACTTCCATTAATGGAGAGTAAAGGGAATAGTTTGGGTTATCGTCATGTGTGCAGTCTCCAGGGGGGGGGGAGTAGGATACACACACACACACACACACACACACACGTATTGTACATTCATCTTAACTACTAAACCAAGTCCAGTCCAGCAGCTTAATCAACAAGTTACATAATAACCTCAGACTTGGACAAACTATATGTACCTTTGAAGCCCCAAAATTACCTGCCAACTTACCTGGAACACTCTTATCATCATTAATAACCGATGTGGCAACTACCTCCTCCTCCTCCTCGTCCTCCTCCTCGTCCTCGTCCTCCTCCTCCTCGCGGCCCACATTCCTTGTTTTTACCTGTGTTTTACCCCTGCACTGCCGCCACACTAGGTATTCATATGACCTTGATAATGTTCGAGTTTAATGAGGGAATATGGTTTCAAAAATGCGTTCAAAAATATCTCCGAAAATGTTTCTATCAGTCCCCAAAAATAAATGCCTTAAAAAATGCGTTGTCCTAAAAAAATGTGTTAAAAGCTTTTAAAAATATTCTCAGAAATGCCTTTGAAAATGTCCTCGTAGTGATTCTCTAACTGGCAATAGTGACAAGACACGTTAATCACTCGTTACTCGCTAATTCATTACTACTAACATCTAAAGTCAATAACATCTTAGTTTGTTCTCCCTTAAAAGACGATTGTCCCGCCGTCTGGACTACTTTGGTTGTTACTAAATTAACGTATTTGACTTTGTTTCTACTCAAGCTTCATATGCTGTTTGAAGCCACTGATAATACCGTGTTTGAAGTCTTTTTTTAATACATAATTTATTTGTATCAGGTTCAGTAACACATCCAAACTTCGTAACTTCAATGATCTTAACACTTTTTTAGTACTTTCTTTTCTCTCCAAATCCTACGTGTGTGTGTGTGGGTGTGTGGGGCTCAGGTGCCGTCAATATCTGTCTATTAATCTCTGTCCTACGCCTGTCTCTAAGAACTCTCCCCAAGGAATGGCTACGACAGAGGAGTTTCCATTTATTCCTGTCCTTCCTTTCTTCCTTGCGTTCTCTAATCCTCTTTCTCTCCTGTCTCCCCTTTCTCTCTCTACTTCTTTATCCTTCCATTACACTTTCATCATCCATTCATTCTTCTTTCCACCAATTACTTAGATTTTTTACCCTTGACTTTCACTCGACTTTAATCTCATTGGCATAAGTGATATTAGGTGGTCAAATTATCCCTAACGTACCTACCCATCTATCATCTCTTATTCTATATATCTCACTTAACCCTAAACCTACCGTCACTTCACCCTTTCAACGCCCTCGGTAATACAAGACTAGTGTTAGTTATCATTGATGTGTATTACTCTTCCCAGGTCGATCCAGCCATCCCTGACGCTGCCATCTGGTGTCCCTTTGTTCAACCTTACAGCACAGCACCAAGAGGTAAGCTGACCGTGTTGACAGACCTATTCCTGCCCGTCACTGAGAAAATGATGTTGGCCAAGATTTGTGTAACATCAATAATTTTGCATACATGGAGGTAGACATGAGGGTGATTTATATACATACAGGCAGGAAGTATTGCTTTATTGATATGTTCCTGGAAGCAGTTTGTGTGTGTGTGTTTGTGTCGTTTTAGTTGACAATATTGTAGAGTATCGATAAACGAAGCCCCGCACACACACACACACACACACACACACACACACACACACACGAATATGTAAGTAATAGTGTCAGGTCAGTTCAGTAATGGAAGAAGTATGTTTATTTAGAGGTTCAATAGGACAGTACAATTAGTGAAGTTTATAAAAAGTTGCTAATAATAGTCTCCTCTTTACAGAACGACTCGGCATGAAATGGAAAACAACGACGGGTGGCGGCGGAGGGAGTGGTGGCAGGAGGTGAGCTGTGGTGACGAGGCAGAGGCGAGAGGAAGAGTACCAGCGACCATTTCACGTCCACTCCACCGTCTCTAGATGACTCACCTCTATGCACATTTCCTCGCCTAATGTGAGGGGGTGATGTGCTTAGCTGGGGGGGGTGTATATTTTTTTTGTGTGTGTGTGGGGGGAGAGGATTATTGCTGGGGGTGAGTAGGGGGCAGATCTTATCTTAGCGCCCTCACCCACCCCATTCTTCGACGTGTAGGTGTCGCCTTAAGGCCACACCAGTTTAAACTGTTCCAGAGACTATTCATTGTCTTTTGTATTAGTAATAAAATTGATATGCAATTACATCTATTATAATCCTCTCTCTCACTCACACACACTTCTCTCTCTCTCTACACCCACCTCTCTACACCCACCTCTCTACACCCACCTCTCTACACCCACCTCTCTACACCCACCTCTCTACACCCACCTCTCTACACCCACCTCTCTACACCCACCTCTCTACACCCACCTCTCTACACCCACCTCTCTACACCCACCTCTCTACACCCACCTCTCTACACCCACCTCTCTACACCCACCTCTCTACACCCACCTCTCTACACCCACACCCACCTCTCTACACCCACCTCTCTACACCCACCTCTCTACACCCACCTCTCTACACCCACCTCTCTACACCCACCTCTCTACACCCACCTCTCTACACCCACCTCTCTACACCCACCTCTCTACACCCACCTCTCTACACCCACCTCTCTACACCCACCTCTCTACACCCACCTCTCTACACCCACCTCTCTACACCCACCTCTCTACACCCACCTCTCTACACCCACCTCTCTACACCCACCTCTCTACACCCACCTCTCTACACCCACCTCTCTACACCCACCTCTCTACACCCACCTCTCTACACCCACCTCTCTACACCCACCTCTCTACACCCACCTCTCTACACCCACCTCTCTACACCCACCTCTCTACACCCACCTCTCTACACCCACCTCTCTACACCCACCTCTCTACACCCACCTCTCTACACCCACCTCTCTACACCCACCTCTCTACACCCACCTCTCTACACCCACCTCTCTACACCCACCTCTCTACACCCACCTCTCTACACCCACCTCTCTACACCCACCTCTCTACACCCACCTCTCTACACCCACCTCTCTACACCCACCTCTCTACACCCACCTCTCTACACCCACCTCTCTACACCCACCTCTCTACACCCACCTCTCTACACCCACCTCTCTACACCCACCTCTCTACACCCACCTCTCTACACCCACCTCTCTACACCCACCTCTCTACACCCACCTCTCTACACCCACCTCTCTACACCCACCTCTCTACACCCACCTCTCTACACCCACCTCTCTACACCCACCTCTCTACACCCACCTCTCTACACCCACCTCTCTACACCCACCTCTCTACACCCACCCTCTACACCCACCTCTCTACACCCACCTCTCTACACCCACCTCTCTACACCCACCTCTCTACACCCACCTCTCTACACCCACCTCTCTACACCCACCTCTCTACACCCACCTCTCTACACCCACCTCTCTACACCCACCTCTCTACACCCACCTCTCTACACCCACCTCTCTACACCCACCTCTCTACACCCACCTCTCTACACCCACCTCTCTACACCCACCTCTCTACACCCACCTCTCTACACCCACCTCTCTACACCCACCTCTCTACACCCACCTCTCTACACCCACCTCTCTACACCCACCTCTCTACACCCACCTCTCTACACCCACCTCTCTACACCCACCTCTCTACACCCACCTCTCTACACCCACCTCTCTACACCCACCTCTCTACACCCACCTCTCTACACCCACCTCTCTACACCCACCTCTCTACACCCACCTCTCTACACCCACCTCTCTACACCCACCTCTCTACACCCACCTCTCTACACCCACCTCTCTACACCCACCTCTCTACACCCACCTCTCTACACCCACCTCTCTACACCCACCTCTCTACACCCACCTCTCTACACCCACCTCTCTCTCTCTCTCTGAATACACTGCAAACTACTCCCACGTCTCTCCTCCCATACTAACCACTCTACCCTCCCCCCATCCCTTACTTCCCTTCCATTCATATCCGGGGTTTTTACATTTCAATATCTATCCCTGTATTCCCCTGACGCCCTGTTCCTTCCTCTCTAAGTTCCTTCAATAGTGTGACAGCGAAAGAGAAGTGAATATATATTTTTTTTCCCTCCCAATGTATATAGACTAGTGGTGGTTGTATTTTGTTGTGTTGTGTCCTCTTCCTTCTCCCTTTGCTCCTCCTATCCAATATACCTACCTAGTCTCCTCCTCCTCCTCCTTCCTTTTCCTTTTCCTCTTCCTCTTCCTCTTCCTGTCTTTCTATAAACACAGCGGCTGTTCATTTCACATTCTTACTATACGATTCCAACCTTTCGCTCTCTCCCCCTCAAACATTACGTAACTATTGACCCAGACACGCACACGCACGCACACACGCACGCACACACACACACACACACACACACACACACACACACACACACACACACACACACACACCACACACACACACACACACACACACACACACACACACACACACACACACACACACACACACACACACACACACACACACACACACACACACCACACACACACACACACACACACACACACACACACACACACACACACACACACACACACACACACACACACACACACACACACACACACACACACACACACACACACACCACACACACACACACACACACACACACACACACACACACACACACACACACACACACACACACACACACACACACACACACACACACACACCACACACACACACACACACACACACACACACACACACACACACACACACACACACACACACACACACACACACACACACACACACACACACACACACACATACATACACCTCATTACAAAGGTGGGTTGGATTTCGCTTCGCAATCAGTGTTGAAACGATTTGGTAACCTAATTTAGTGCGTCGAGTGGCCGCCAGAGCTCAGTACCTCGCCGAGTGGCACTCCAGAGGGACTGTGCCAGACGAGGGTGTCACACAGGCACTTAGCAGCACGACGCGTCACAGAGAGCGTTGATTCTGTGGAAGGTGAAAGGAATATCAACCATACAGTCATTTTTATACATTTTGAAAAAGATACATTCATTTATTTTTTATTTTTTTACATACATCCTTTGAACACAACGAGAAAAAAATTGGATTAATAAATGAAATACAAAGAATATGAATGAATAAATACAAACTTTTATATGATTTTTACAACCATAATAAAAACTTTAACTTCTATTGATAATTATTTATACCTTAACCTAAACTCGATTAATTCTAATTAGATTCTATTCTTATCACTCACCTGTTCACCTGTGGAAGGAAGGTTAATGAGTGTTGGGAAAGGTGATGCAGGTGACTTCTTTCCTCTTGTTTGTGTTTTCTTTCTTTCTTCTTCTTCGTTATTATCCTTCTTTTGTTTCTCATTCTCTTCTTTGCGATTCTTGTCCTAGTTTTCTTCTTTTTCTTCTTCTTCTTCTTCTTCTTCTTCTTCTTCAACTCACCACTGTCCTGAAAAGAATGTTAAAAATAAATAGATAAACAAATAAATAAATAAATAAAATAAATTAATCTTCTCTCACTCTCTCACTCTCTCTCTCTCTCTCTCTCTCTCTCTCTCTCTCTCTCTCTCTCTCTCTCTCTCTCTCTCTCTCATTACCTCCCGTTGTCTTGTGCTATTTGTCTTTAACGAGAGAGAGAGAGAGAGAGAGAGAGAGAGAGAGAGAGAGAGAGAGAGAGAGAGAGAGAGAGAGAGAGAGAGAGAGAGAGAGAGAGAGACAAAGGTATTTGGAGTATGTGTAGGTTCAGGTCAGGCAGTTTCGTCCTAACCAATCACATTACTTCTCCGATCGCGTCCTGAATTCCCATTGGCTAAGACCTGCACAGCCGTAAGAGAAAGAGAGAAAGAGAGAGAGAGAGAGAGAGAGAGAGAGAGAGAGAGAGAGAGAGAGAGAGAGAGAGAGAGAGAGAGAGAGAGAGAGAGAGCAGTTTGGAAGCAATTGTGAAACGTAAAAAGAAATAGAACTTGAAAACAATGCAGCGTCTCTCTGAATAAAAGAAAAGGAGTAAATATATACAAAAAAAAAAAGATGAAGATTGAATAAAGGAAGAAGATGAAGAAAAA
>JAPQNM010000403.1:80000-102500 GCA_029783475.1 Metacarcinus magister
TATTTCCTATATCTCTAATAGCTTTCGAGAAAATGAGGAGAAAAGTTATGTTTATATAGAACTATTAAGTTTCATTTTACTGAGTAATTATTAGTCATAGAACAAATATTCATAATGACAGTTGTACAGTTTAATTAGGTGTATCAGATGCTGTAATTAAATTTCCAATATCTCTAATAGCTTTCGAGAGAATTAGGAGGAAAGTCATGTTTTTATATAAATATAAAGTTTAATTTTACTGCGTAATTATTAGTCATAGAACAAATATTCATAATGACAGATGTACAGTTTTATTAGGTGTATCAGATGCTGCAATGATATTTCCAATATCTCTAATAGCTTTCGGGAAAATGAGGAGGAAGTTCATGTTTTTAAATAAATATTAAGTTTCATTTTACTGCGTAATTATTAGTCATAGAAAAAATATTCATAATATCAGTTGTAAAGTTTAATTTGGTGAACCAGCTGTCTCAATGATATTTCCAATATCTCTAATAGCTTTCGAGAAAATGAGGAGGAAAGTCATGTTTTTAAATAAATATTAAGTTTAATTTTACTGCGTAATTATTAGTCATAGAACAAATATTCATAATATCAGTTGTACAGTTTAATTAGGTCTATCAGATGCTGCAATAATATTTCCAATATCTCTAATAGCTTTCGAGAAAATGACGAGGAAAATCATGTTTTTATATAAAAATACGGTTTTATTTTACTGCGTAATTATTAGTCATAGAACAAATATTCATAATATCAGTTGTACAGTTGAATTAGGTGTATCAGATGATGCAATGATATTTCCAATATCTCTAATAGCTTTCGAGAAAACGAGGAAGAAAGTAATTTAAAAAAAAGTAAAATTCAGTATTTATTAGTACTAGTGCAAATATTCATAATGACATTAATAGATTTTAATCAGGTCTATCAGATGCTGCAATGATATTTCCAATATCTCTAATAGCTTTCGAGAAAATGAGGAGGAAAGTCATGTTTTTATATAAATATTAAGTTTCATTTTACTGCGTAATTATTAGCCATAGAAAAATTATTCATAATATCAGTTGTACAGTTTAATTAGGTGTATCAGATGCTGCAATGATATTTCCTATATCTCTAATAGGTTTCGAGAAAATGAGGAGAAAAGTTATGTTTACATAGAACTATTAAGTTTCATTTTACTAATTAATTATTAGTCATAGAACAAATATTCATAATGACAGTTGTACAGTTTAATTAGGTGTATCAGATGCTGTAATGATATTTCCAATATCTCTAATAGCTTTCGAGAAAATTACGAGGAAAGTCATGTTTTTATATAAATATAAAGTTTAATTTTACTGCGTAATTATTAGTCATAGAACAAATATTCATAATGACAGTTGTACAGTTATATTAGGTGTATCAGATGCTGCAATGATATTTCCAATATCTCTAATAGCTTTCGGGAAAATGAGGAGGAAGTTCATGTTTTTAAATAAATATTAAGTTTCATTTTACTGCGTAATTATTAGTCATAGAAAAAATATTCATAATATCAGTTGTAAAGTTTAATTTGGTGTACCAGCTGTTGCAATGATATTTCCAATATCTCTAATAGCTTTCGAGAAAATGAGGAGGAAAGTCATGTTTTTAAAAAAATATTAAGTTTAATTTTACTGCGTAATTATTAGTCATAGAACAAATATTCATAATATCAGTTGTACAGTTTAATTAGGTCTATCAGATGCTGCAATTATATTTTCAATATCTCTAATAGCTTTCAAGAAAATGACGAGGAAAATCATGTTTTTATATAAAAATACGGTTTTATTTTACTGCGTAATTATTAGTCATAGAACAAATATTCATAATATCAGTTGTACAGTTGAATTAGGTGTATCAGATGATGCAATGATATTTCCAATATCTCTAATAGCTTTCGAGAAAACGAGGAAGACAGTAATTTTTAAAAAAGTAAAATTCAGTATTTATTAGTACTAGTGAAAATATTCATAATGACAGTAGTAGATTTTAATCAGGTCTATCAGATGCTGCAATGATATTTCCAATATCTCTAATAGCTTTCGAGAAAATGAGGAGGAAAGTCATGTTTTTATATAAATATTAAGTTTCATTTTACTGCGTAATTATTAGCCATAAAACAAATATTCATAATATCAGTTGTACAGTTTAATTGGGTGTATCAGATGCTGCAATGATATTTCCTATATCTCTAATAGCTTTCGAGAAAATTAAGAGAAAATTATGTTTATATAGAACTATTAAGTTTCATTTTACTGAGTAATTATTAGTCATAGAACAAATAATCATAATGACAGTTGTACAGTTTAATTAGGTGTATCAGATGCTGTAATGATATTTCCAATATCTCTAATAGCTTTCGAGAAAATTAGGAGGAAAGTCATGTTTTTATATAAATATAAAGTTTAATTTTACTGCATAATTATTAGTCATAGAACAAATATTCATAATGACAGTTGTACAGTTTTATTAGGTGTATCAGATGCTGCAATGATATTTCCAATATCTCTAATAGCTTTCGGGAAAATGAGGAGGAAGTTCATGTTTTTAAATAAATATTAAGTTTCATTTTACTGCGTAATTATT
The DNA here is from genome assembly GCA_029783475.1 of Metacarcinus magister. Lineage (NCBI taxonomy): Eukaryota > Metazoa > Arthropoda > Malacostraca > Decapoda > Cancridae > Metacarcinus > Metacarcinus magister. The sequence continues at coordinate 82,608 of JAPQNM010000403.1, forward strand.
AGTCATAGAAAAAATATTCATAATATCAGTTGTAAAGTTTAATTTGGTGTACCAGCTGTGGCTATGATATTTCCAATATCTCTAATAGCTTTCGAGAAAATGAGGAGGAAAGTCATGTTTTTAAATAAATATTAAGTTTAATTTTACTGCGTAATTATTAGTCATAGAACAAATATTCATAATATCAGTTGTACAGTTTAATTAGGTCTATCAGATGCTGCAATTATATTTCCAATATCACTAATAGCTTTCGAGAAAATGACGAGGAAAATCATGTTTTTATATAAAAATACGGTTTTATTTTACTGCGTAATTATTAGTCACAGAACAAATATTCATAATATCAGTTGTACAGTTGAATTAGGTATATCAGATGATGCAATGATATTTCCAATATCTCTAATAGCTTTCGAGAAAACGAGGAAGAAAGTAATTCAAAAAAAAGTAAAATTCAGTATTTATTAGTACTAGTGCAAATATTCATAATGACAGTAGTAGATTTTAATCAGGTCTATCAGATGCTGCAATGATATTTCCAATATCTCTAATAGCTTTAGAGAAAATGAGGAGGAAAGTCATGTTTTTATATAAATATTAAGTTTCATTTTACTGCGTAATTATTAGCCATAAAACAAATATTCATAATATCAGTTGTACAGTTTAATTGGGTGTATCAGATGCTGCAATAATATTTCCTATATCTCTAATAGCTTTCGAGAAAATGAGGAGGAAAGTTATGTTTATATAGAACTATTAGGTTTCATTTTACTGAGTAATTATTAGTCATAGAACAAATATTCATAATGACAGTTGTACAGTTTAATTAGGTGTATCAGATGCTGTAATTATATTTCCAATATCTCTAATAGCTTTCGAGAAAATTAGGAGGAAAGTCATGTTTTTATATAAATATAAAGTTTAATTTTACTGCGTAATTATTAGTCATAGAACAAATATTCATAATGACAGATGTACAGTTTTATTAGGTGTATCAGATGCTGCAATGATATTTCCAATATCTCTAATAACTTTCGGGAAAATGAGGAGGAAGTTCATGTTTTTAAATAAATATTAAGTTTCATTTTACTGCGTAATTATTAGTCATAGAAAAAATATTCATAATATCAGTTGTAAAGTTTAATTTGATGAACCAGCTGTCTCAATGATATTTCCAATATCTCTAATAGCTTTCGAGAAAATGAGGAGGAAAGTCATGTTTTTAAATAAATATTAAGTTTAATTTTACTGCGTAATTATTAGTCATAGAACAAATATTCATAATATCAGTTGTACAGTTTAATTAGGTCTATCAGATGCTGCAATAATATTTCCAATATCTCTAATAGCTTTCGAGAAAATGACGAGGAAAATCATGTTTTTATATAAAAATACGGTTTTATTTTACTGCGTAATTATTAGTCATAGAACAAATATTCATAATATCAGTTGTACAGTTGAATTAGGTGTATCAGATGATGCAATGATATTTCCAATATCTCTAATAGCTTTCGAGAAAACGAGGAAGAAAGTAATTTTAAAAAAAGTAAAATTCAGTATTTATTAGTACTAGTGCAAATATTCATAATGACAGTAGTAGATTTTAATCAGGTCTATCAGATGCTGCAATGATATTTCCAATATCTCTAATAGCTTTAGAGAAAATGAGGAGGAAAGTCATGTTTTTATATAAATATTAAGTTTCATTTTACTGCGTAATTATTAGCCATAAAACAAATATTCATAATATCAGTTGTACAGTTTAATTGGGTGTATCAGATGCTGCAATGATATTTCCTATATCTCTAATAGCTTTCGAGAAAATGAGGAGAAAAGTTATGTTTATATAGAACTATTAAGTTTCATTTTACTGAGTAATTATTAGTCATAGAACAAATATTCATAATGACAGTTGTACAGTTTAATTAGGTGTATCAGATGCTGTAATGATATTTCCAATATCTCTAATAGCTTTCGAGAAAATTAGGAGGAAAGTCATGTTTTTATATAAATATAAAGTTTAATTTTACTGCGTAATTATTAGTCATAGAACAAATATTCATAATGACAGTTGTACAGTTTTATTAGGTGTATCAGATGCTGCAATGATATTTCCAATATCTCTAATAGCTTTCGGGAAAATGAGGAGGAAGTTCATGTTTTTAAATAAATATTAAGTTTCATTTTACTGCGTAATTATTAGTCATAGAAAAAATATTCATAATATCAGTTGTAAAGTTTAATTTGGTGTACCAGCTGTTGCAATGATATTTCCAATATCTCTAATAGCTTTCGAGAAAATGAGGAGGAAAGTCATGTTTTTAAATAAATATTAAGTTTAATTTTACTGCGTAATTATTAGTCATAGAACAAATATTCATAATATCAGTTGTACAGTTTAATTAGGTCTATCAGATGCTGCAATAATATTTCCAATATCTCTAATAGCTTTCGAGAAAATGACGAGGAAAATCATGTTTTTATATAAAAATACGGTTTTATTTTACTGCGTAATTATTAGTCATAGAACAAATATTCATAATATCAGTTGTACAGTTGAATTAGGTGTATCAGATGATGCAATGATATTTCCAATATCTCTAATAGCTTTCGAGAAAACGAGGAAGAAAGTAATTTTAAAAAAAGTAAAATTCAGTATTTATTAGTACTAGTGCAAATATTCATAATGACAGTAGTAGATTTTAATCAGGTCTATCAGATGCTGCAATGATATTTCCAATATCTCTAATAGCTTTCGAGAAAATGAGGAGGAAAGTCATGTTTTTATATAAATATTAAGTTTCATTTTACTGCGTAATTATTAGCCATAGAAAAAATATTCATAATATCAGTTGTACAGTTTAATTAGGTGTATCAGATGCTGCAATGATATTTCCTATATCTCTAATAGCTTTCGAGAAAATGAGGAGAAAAGTTATGTTTATATAGAACTATTAAGTTTCATTTTACTGAGTAATTATTAGTCATAGAACAAATATTCATAATGACAGTTGTACAGTTTAATTAGGTGTATCAGATGCTGTAATGATATTTCCAATATCTCTAATAGCTTTCGAGAAAATTACGAGGAAAGTCATGTTTTTATATAAATATAAAGTTTAATTTTACTGCGTAATTATTAGTCATAGAACAAATATTCATAATGACAGTTGTACAGTTTTATTAGGTGTATCAGATGCTGCAATGATATTTCCAATATCTCTAATAGCTTTCGGGAAAATGAGGAGGAAGTTCATGTTTTTAAATAAATATTAAGTTTCATTTTACTGCGTAATTATTAGTCATAGAAAAAATATTCATAATATCAGTTGTAAAGTTTAATTTGGTGTACCAGCTGTTGCAATGATATTTCCAATATCTCTAATAGCTTTCGAGAAAATGAGGAGGAAAGTCATGTTTTTAAATAAATATTAAGTTTAATTTTACTGCGTAATTATTAGTCATAGAACAAATATTCATAATATCAGTTGTACAGTTTAATTAGGTCTATCAGATGCTGCAATTATATTTTCAATATCTCTAATAGCTTTCGAGAAAATGACGAGGAAAATCATGTTTTTATATAAAAATACGGTTTTATTTTACTGCGTAATTATTAGTCACAGAACAAATATTCATAATATCAGTTGTACAGTTGAATTAGGTATATCAGATGATGCAATGATATTTCCAATATCTCTAATAGCTTTCGAGAAAACGAGGAAGAAAGTAATTTTAAAAAAAGTAAAATTCAGTATTTATTAGTACTAGTGCAAATATTCATAATGACAGTAGTAGATTTTAATCAGGTCTATCAGATGCTGCAATGATATTTCCAATATCTCTAATAGCTTTAGAGAAAATGAGGAGGAAAGTCATGTTTTTATATAAATATTAAGTTTCATTTTACTGCGTAATTATTAGCCATAAAACAAATATTCATAATATCAGTTGTACAGTTTAATTGGGTGTATCAGATGCTGCAATGATATTTCCTATATCTCTAATAGCTTTCGAGAAAATGAGGAGAAAAGTTATGTTTATATAGAACTATTAAGTTTCATTTTACTGAGTAATTATTAGTCATAGAACAAATATTCATAATGACAGTTGTACAGTTTAATTAGGTGTATCAGATGCTGCAATGATATTTCCAATATCTCTAATAGCTTTCGAGAAAATTACGAGGAAAGTCATGTTTTTATATAAATATAAAGTTTAATTTTACTGCGTAATTATTAGTCATAGAACAAATATTCATAATGACAGTTGTACAGTTTTATTAGGTGTATCAGATGCTGCAATGATATTTCCAATATCTCTAATAGCTTTCGGGAAAATGAGGAGGAAGTTCATGTTTTTAAATAAATATTAAGTTTCATTTTACTGCATAATTATTAGTCATAGAAAAAATATTCATAATATCAGTTGTAAAGTTTAATTTGGTGTACCAGCTGTTGCAATGATATTTCCAATATCTCTAATAGCTTTCGAGAAAATGAGGAGGAAAGTCATGTTTTTAAATAAATATTAAGTTTAATTTTACTGCGTAATTATTAGTCATAGAACAAATATTCATAATATCAGTTGTACAGTTTAATTAGGTCTATCAGATGCTGCAATTATATTTTCAATATCTCTAATAGCTTTCGAGAAAATGACGAGGAAAATCATGTTTTTATATAAAAATACGGTTTTATTTTACTGCGTAATTATTAGTCACAGAACAAATATTCATAATATCAGTTGTACAGTTGAATTAGGTATATCAGATGATGCAATGATATTTCCAATATCTCTAATAGCTTTCGAGAAAACGAGGAAGAAAGTAATTTAAAAAAAAGTAAAATTCAGTATTTATTAGTACTAGTGCAAATATTCATAATGACAGTAGTAGATTTTAATCAGGTCTATCAGATGCTGCAATGATATTTCCAATATCTCTAATAGCTTTAGAGAAAATGAGGAGGAAAGTCATGTTTTTATATAAATATTAAGTTTCATTTTACTGCGTAATTATTAGCCATAAAACAAATATTCATAATATCAGTTGTACAGTTTAATTGGGTGTATCAGATGCTGCAATGATATTTCCTATATCTCTAATAGCTTTCGAGAAAATGAGGAGAAAAGTTATGTTTATATAGAACTATTAAGTTTCATTTTACTGAGTAATTATTAGTCATAGAACAAATATTCATAATGACAGTTGTACAGTTTAATTAGGTGTATCAGATGCTGTAATTATATTTCCAATATCTCTAATAGCTTTCGAGAAAATTAGGAGGAAAGTCATGTTTTTATATAAATATAAAGTTTAATTTTACTGCGTAATTATTAGTCATAGAACAAATATTCATAATATCAGTTGTACAGTTTAATTAGGTCTATCAGATGCTGCAATTATATTTTCAATATCTCTAATAGCTTTCGAGAAAATGACGAGGAAAATCATGTTTTTATATAAAAATACGGTTTTATTTTACTGCGTAATTATTAGTCATAGAACAAATATTCATAATATCAGTTGTACAGTTGAATTAGGTGTATCAGATGATGCAATGATATTTCCAATATCTCTAATAGCTTTCGAGAAAACGAGGAAGAAAGTAATTTTAAAAAAAGTAAAATTCAGTATTTATTAGTACTAGTGAAAATATTCATAATGACAGTAGTAGATTTTAATCAGGTCTATCAGATGCTGCAATGATATTTCCAATATCTCTAATAGCTTTCGAGAAAATGAGGAGGAAAGTCATGTTTTTATATAAATATTAAGTTTCATTTTACTGCGTAATTATTAGCCATAAAACAAATATTCATAATATCAGTTGTACAGTTTAATTAGGTGTATCAGATGCTGCAATGATATTTCCTATATCTCTAATAGCTTTCGAGAAAATGAGGAGAAAAGTATGTTTATATAGAACTATTAAGTTTCATTTTACTGAGTAATTATTAGTCATAGAACAAATATTCATAATGACAGTTGTACAGTTTAATTAGGTGTATCAGATGCTGTAATGATATTTCCAATATCTCTAATAGCTTTCGAGAAAATTAGGAGGAAAGTCATGTTTTTATATAAATATAAAGTTTAATTTTACTGCATAATTATTAGTCATAGAACAAATATTCATAATGACAGTTGTACAGTTTTATTAGGTGTATCAGATGCTGCAATGATATTTCCAATATCTCTAATAGCTTTCGGGAAAATGAGGAGGAAGTTCATGTTTTTAAATAAATATTAAGTTTCATTTTACTGCGTAATTATTAGTCATAGAAAAATATTCATAATATCAGTTGTAAAGTTTAATTTGGTGTACCAGCTGTTGCAATGATATTTCCAATATCTCTAATAGCTTTCGAGAAAATGAGGAGGAAAGTCATGTTTTTAAATAAATATTAAGTTTAATTTTACTGCGTAATTATTAGTCATAGAACAAATATTCATAATATCAGTTGTACAGTTTAATTAGGTCTATCAGATGCTGCAATTATATTTCAATATCTCTAATAGCTTTCGAGAAAATGACGAGGAAAATCATGTTTTTATATAAAAATACGGTTTTATTTTACTGCGTAATTATTAGTCACAGAACAAATATTCATAATATCAGTTGTACAGTTGAATTAGGTATATCAGATGATGCAATGATATTTCCAATATCTCTAATAGCTTTCGAGAAAACGAGGAAGAAAGTAATTTTAAAAAAAGTAAAATTCAGTATTTATTAGTACTAGTGCAAATATTCATAATGACAGTAGTAGATTTTAATCAGGTCTATCAGATGCTGCAATGATATTTCCAATATCTCTAATAGCTTTAGAGAAAATGAGGAGGAAAGTCATGTTTTTATATAAATATTAAGTTTCATTTTACTGCGTAATTATTAGCCATAAAACAAATATTCATAATATCAGTTGTACAGTTTAATTGGGTGTATCAGATGCTGCAATGATATTTCCTATATCTCTAATAGCTTTCGAGAAAATGAGGAGAAAAGTTATGTTTATATAGAACTATTAAGTTTCATTTTACTGAGTAATTATTAGTCATAGAACAAATATTCATAATGACAGTTGTACAGTTTAATTAGGTGTATCAGATGCTGTAATGATATTTCCAGTATCTCTAATAGCTTTCGAGAAAATTAGGAGGAAAGTCATGTTTTTATATAAATATAAAGTTTAATTTTACTGCATAATTATTAGTCATAGAACAAATATTCATAATGACAGTTGTACAGTTTTATTAGGTGTATCAGATGCTGCAATGATATTTCCAATATCTCTAATAGCTTTCGGGAAAATGAGGAGGAAGTTCATGTTTTTAAATAAATATTAAGTTTCATTTTACTGCGTAATTATTAGTCATAGAAAAAATATTCATAATATCAGTTGTAAAGTTTAATTTGGTGTACCAGCTGTGGCAATGATATTTCCAATATCTCTAATAGCTTTCGAGAAAATGAGGAGGAAAGTCATGTTTTTAAATAAATATTAAGTTTAATTTTACTGCGTAATTATTAGTCATAGAACAAATATTCATAATATCAGTTGTACAGTTTAATTAGGTCTATCAGATGCTGCAATAATATTTCCAATATCTCTAATAGCTTTCGAGAAAATGACGAGGAAAATCATGTTTTTATATAAAAATACGGTTTTATTTTACTGCGTAATTATTAGTCATAGAACAAATATTCATAATATCAGTTGTACAGTTGAATTAGGTGTATCAGATGATGCAATGATATTTCCAATATCTCTAATAGCTTTCGAGAAAACGAGGAAGAAAGTAATTTTAAAAAAAGTAAAATTCAGTATTTATTAGTACTAGTGCAAATATTCATAATGACAGTAGTAGATTTTAATCAGGTCTATCAGATGCTGCAATGATATTTCCAATATCTCTAATAGCTTTAGAGAAAATGAGGAGGAAAGTCATGTTTTTATATAAATATTAAGTTTCATTTTACTGCGTAATTATTAGCCATAAAACAAATATTCATAATATCAGTTGTACAGTTTAATTGGGTGTATCAGATGCTGCAATGATATTTCCTATATCTCTAATAGCTTTCGAGAAAATGAGGAGAAATGTTATGTTTATATAGAACTATTAAGTTTCATTTTACTGAGTAATTATTAGTCATAGAACAAATATTCATAATGACAGTTGTACGGTTTAATTAGGTGTATCAGATGCTGTAATTATATTTCCAATATCTCTAATAGCTTTCGAGAAAATTAGGAGGAAAGTCATGTTTTTATATAAATATAAAGTTTAATTTTACTGCGTAATTATTAGTCATAGAACAAATATTCATAATATCAGTTGTACAGTTTAATTAGGTCTATCAGATGCTGCAATTATATTTTCAATATCTCTAATAGCTTTCGAGAAAATGACGAGGAAAATCATGTTTTTATATAAAAATACGGTTTTATTTTACTGCGTAATTATTAGTCATAGAACAAATATTCATAATATCAGTTGTACAGTTGAATTAGGTGTATCAGATGATGCAATGATATTTCCAATATCTCTAATAGCTTTCGAGAAAACGAGGAAGAAAGTAATTTTTAAAAAAGTAAAATTCAGTATTTATTAGTACTAGTGCAAATATTCATAATGACAGTAGTAGATTTTAATCAGGTCTATCAGATGCTGCAATGATATTTCCAATATCTCTAATAGCTTTCGAGAAAATGAGGAGGAAAGTCATGTTTTTATATAAATATTAAGTTTCATTTTACTGCGTAATTATTAGCCATAAAACAAATATTCATAATATCAGTTGTACAGTTTAATTAGGTGTATCAGATGCTGCAATGATATTTCCTATATCTCTAATAGCTTTCGAGAAAATGAGGAGAAAAGTTATGTTTATATAGAACTATTAAGTTTCATTTTACTGAGTAATTATTAGTCATAGAACAAATATTCATAATGACAGTTGTACAGTTTAATTAGGTGTATCAGATGCTGTAATGATATTTCCAATATCTCTAATAGCTTTCGAGAAAATTAGGAGGAAAGTCATGTTTTTATATAAATATAAAGTTTAATTTTACTGCGTAATTATTAGTCATAGAACAAATATTCATAATGACAGTTGTACAGTTTTATTAGGTGTATCAGATGCTGCAATGATATTTCCAATATCTCTAATAGCTTTCGGGAAAATGAGGAGGAAGTTCATGTTTTTAAATAAATATTAAGTTTCATTTTACTGCATAATTATTAGTCATAGAATAAATATTCATAATATCAGTTGTAAAGTTTAATTTGGTGTACCAGCTGTTGCAATGATATTTCCAATATCTCTAATAGCTTTCGAGAAAATGAGGAGGAAAGTCATGTTTTTAAATAAATATTAAGTTTAATTTTACTGCGTAATTATTAGTCATAGAACAAATATTCATAATATCAGTTGTACAGTTTAATTAGGTCTATCAGATGCTGCAATTATATTTTCAATATCTCTAATAGCTTTCGAGAAAATGACGAGGAAAATCATGTTTTTATATAAAAATACGGTTTTATTTTACTGCGTAATTATTAGTCACAGAACAAATATTCATAATATCAGTTGTACAGTTGAATTAGGTATATCAGATGATGCAATGATATTTCCAATATCTCTAATAGCTTTCGAGAAAACGAGGAAGAAAGTAATTTTAAAAAAAGTAAAATTCAGTATTTATTAGTACTAGTGCAAATATTCATAATGACAGTAGTAGATTTTAATCAGGTCTATCAGATGCTGCAATGATATTTCCAATATCTCTAATAGCTTTAGAGAAAATGAGGAGGAAAGTCATGTTTTTATATAAATATTAAGTTTCATTTTACTGCGTAATTATTAGCCATAAAACAAATATTCATAATATCAGTTGTACAGTTTAATTGGGTGTATCAGATGCTGCAATGATATTTCCTATATCTCTAATAGCTTTCGAGAAAATGAGGAGAAAAGTTATGTTTATATAGAACTATTAAGTTTCATTTTACTGAGTAATTATTAGTCATAGAACAAATATTCATAATGACAGTTGTACAGTTTAATTAGGTGTATCAGATGCTGTAATGATATTTCCAATATCTCTAATAGCTTTCGAGAAAATTAGGAGGAAAGTCATGTTTTTATATAAATATAAAGTTTAATTTTACTGCGTAATTATTAGTCATAGAACAAATATTCATAATGACAGTTGTACAGTTTTATTAGGTGTATCAGATGCTGCAATGATATTTCCAATATCTCTAATAGCTTTCGGGAAAATGAGGAGGAAGTTCATGTTTTTAAATAAATATTAAGTTTCATTTTACTGCGTAATTATTAGTCATAGAAAAAATATTCATAATATCAGTTGTAAAGTTTAATTTGGTGTACCAGCTGTTGCAATGATATTTCCAATATCTCTAATAGCTTTCGAGAAAATGAGGAGGAAAGTCATGTTTTTAAATAAATATTAAGTTTAATTTTACTGCGTAATTATTAGTCATAGAACAAATATTCATAATATCAGTTGTACAGTTTAATTAGGTCTATCAGATGCTGCAATTATATTTTCAATATCTCTAATAGCTTTCGAGAAAATGACGAGGAAAATCATGTTTTTATATAAAAATACGGTTTTATTTTACTGCGTAATTATTAGTCATAGAACAAATATTCATAATATCAGTTGTACAGTTGAATTAGGTGTATCAGATGATGCAATGATATTTCCAATATCTCTAATAGCTTTCGAGAAAACGAGGAAGAAAGTAATTTTAAAAAAAGTAAAATTCAGTATTTATTAGTACTAGTGCAAATATTCATAATGACAGTAGTAGATTTTAATCAGGTCTATCAGATGCTGCAATGATATTTCCAATATCTCTAATAGCTTTCGAGAAAATGAGGAGGAAAGTCATGTTTTTATATAAATATTAAGTTTCATTTTACTGCGTAATTATTAGCCATAAAACAAATATTCATAATATCAGTTGTACAGTTTAATTAGGTGTATCAGATGCTGCAATGATATTTCCTATATCTCTAATAGCTTTCGAGAAAATGAGGAGAAAAGTTATGTTTATATAGAACTATTAAGTTTCATTTTACTGAGTAATTATTAGTCATAGAACAAATATTCATAATGACAGTTGTACAGTTTAATTAGGTGTATCAGATGCTGTAATGATATTTCCAATATCTCTAATAGCTTTCGAGAAAATTAGGAGGAAAGTCATGTTTTTATATAAATATAAAGTTTAATTTTACTGCATAATTATTAGTCATAGAACAAATATTCATAATGACAGTTGTACAGTTTTATTAGGTGTATCAGATGCTGCAATGATATTTCCAATATCTCTAATAGCTTTCGGGAAAATGAGGAGGAAGTTCATGTTTTTAAATAAATATTAAGTTTCATTTTACTGCGTAATTATTAGTCATAGAAAAAATATTCATAATATCAGTTGTAAAGTTTAATTTGGTGTACCAGCTGTTGCAATGATATTTCCAATATCTCTAATAGCTTTCGAGAAAATGAGGAGGAAAGTCATGTTTTTAAATAAATATTAAGTTTAATTTTACTGCGTAATTATTAGTCATAGAACAAATATTCATAATATCAGTTGTACAGTTTAATTAGGTCTATCAGATGCTGCAATTATATTTTCAATATCTCTAATAGCTTTCGAGAAAATGACGAGGAAAATCATGTTTTTATATAAAAATACGGTTTTATTTTACTGCGTAATTATTAGTCATAGAACAAATATTCATAATATCAGTTGTACAGTTGAATTAGGTGTATCAGATGATGCAATGATATTTCCAATATCTCTAATAGCTTTCGAGAAAACGAGGAAGAAAGTAATTTTAAAAAAAGTAAAATTCAGTATTTATTAGTACTAGTGCAAATATTCATAATGACAGTAGTAGATTTTAATCAGGTCTATCAGATGCTGCAATGATATTTCCAATATCTCTAATAGCTTTCGAGAAAATGAGGAGGAAAGTCATGTTTTTATATAAATATTAAGTTTCATTTTACTGCGTAATTATTAGCCATAAAACAAATATTCATAATATCAGTTGTACAGTTTAATTAGGTGTATCAGATGCTGCAATGATATTTCCTATATCTCTAATAGCTTTCGAGAAAATGAGGAGAAAAGTTATGTTTATATAGAACTATTAAGTTTCATTTTACTGAGTAATTATTAGTCATAGAACAAATATTCATAATGACAGTTGTACAGTTTAATTAGGTGTATCAGATGCTGTAATGATATTTCCAATATCTCTAATAGCTTTCGAGAAAATTAGGAGGAAAGTCATGTTTTTATATAAATATAAAGTTTAATTTTACTGCATAATTATTAGTCATAGAACAAATATTCATAATGACAGTTGTACAGTTTTATTAGGTGTATCAGATGCTGCAATGATATTTCCAATATCTCTAATAGCTTTCGGGAAAATGAGGAGGAAGTTCATGTTTTTAAATAAATATTAAGTTTCATTTTACTGCGTAATTATTAGTCATAGAAAAAATATTCATAATATCAGTTGTAAAGTTTAATTTGGTGTACCAGCTGTGGCAATGATATTTCCAATATCTCTAATAGCTTTCGAGAAAATGAGGAGGAAAGTCATGTTTTTAAATAAATATTAAGTTTAATTTTACTGCGTAATTATTAGTCATAGAACAAATATTCATAATATCAGTTGTACAGTTTAATTAGGTCTATCAGATGCTGCAATTATATTTTCCAATATCTCTAATAGCTTTCGAGAAAATGACGAGGAAAATCATGTTTTTATATAAAAATACGGTTTTATTTTACTGCGTAATTATTAGTCACAGAACAAATATTCATAATATCAGTTGTACAGTTGAATTAGGTGTATCAGATGATGCAATGATATTTCCAATATCTCTAATAGCTTTCGAGAAAACGAGGAAGAAAGTAATTTTAAAAAAAGTAAAATTCAGTATTTATTAGTACTAGTGCAAATATTCATAATGACAGTAGTAGATTTTAATCAGGTCTATCAGATGCTGCAATGATATTTCCAATATCTCTAATAGCTTTAGAGAAAATGAGGAGGAAAGTCATGTTTTTATATAAATATTAAGTTTCATTTTACTGCGTAATTATTAGCCATAAAACAAATATTCATAATATCAGTTGTACAGTTTAATTGGGTGTATCAGATGCTGCAATGATATTTCCTATATCTCTAATAGCTTTCGAGAAAATGAGGAGAAAAGTTATGTTTATATAGAACTATTAAGTTTCATTTTACTGAGTAATTATTAGTCATAGAACAAATATTCATAATGACAGTTGTACAGTTTAATTAGGTGTATCAGATGCTGTAATTATATTTCCAATATCTCTAATAGCTTTCGAGAAAATTAGGAGGAAAGTCATGTTTTTATATAAATATAAAGTTTAATTTTACTGCGTAATTATTAGTCATAGAACAAATATTCATAATGACAGATGTACAGTTTTATTAGGTGTATCAGATGCTGCAATGATATTTCCAATATCTCTAATAGCTTTCGGGAAAATGAGGAGGAAGTTCATGTTTTTAAATAAATATTAAGTTTCATTTTACTGCGTAATTATTAGTCATAGAAAAAATATTCATAATATCAGTTGTAAAGTTTAATTTGGTGTACCAGCTGTCTCAATGATATTTCCAATATCTCTAATAGCTTTCGAGAAAATGAGGAGGAAAGTCATGTTTTTAAATAAATATTAAGTTTAATTTTACTGCGTAATTATTAGTCATAGAACAAATATTCATAATATCAGTTGTACAGTTTAATTAGGTCTATCAGATGCTGCAATAATATTTCCAATATCTCTAATAGCTTTCGAGAAAATGACGAGGAAAATCATGTTTTTATATAAAAATACGGTTTTATTTTACTGCGTAATTATTAGTCATAGAACAAATATTCATAATATCAGTTGTACAGTTGAATTAGGTGTATCAGATGATGCAATGATATTTCCAATATCTCTAATAGCTTTCGAGAAAACGAGGAAGAAAGTAATTTTAAAAAAAGTAAAATTCAGTATTTATTAGTACTAGTGCAAATATTCATAATGACAGTAGTAGATTTTAATCAGGTCTATCAGATGCTGCAATGATATTTCCAATATCTCTAATAGCTTTCGAGAAAATGAGGAGGAAAGTCATGTTTTTATATAAATATTAAGTTTCATTTTACTGCGTAATTATTAGCCATAGAAAAATATTCATAATATCAGTTGTACAGTTTAATTAGGTGTATCAGATGCTGCAATGATATTTCCTATATCTCTAATAGCTTTCGAGAAAATGAGGAGAAAAGTTATGTTTATATAGAACTATTAAGTTTCATTTTACTGAGTAATTATTAGTCATAGAACAAATATTCATAATGACAGTTGTACAGTTTAATTAGGTGTATCAGATGCTGTAATGATATTTCCAATATCTCTAATAGCTTTCGAGAAAATTACGAGGAAAGTCATGTTTTTATATAAATATAAAGTTTAATTTTACTGCGTAATTATTAGTCATAGAACAAATATTCATAATGACAGTTGTACAGTTTTATTAGGTGTATCAGATGCTGCAATGATATTTCCAATATCTCTAATAGCTTTCGGGAAAATGAGGAGGAAGTTCATGTTTTTAAATAAATATTAAGTTTCATTTTACTGCGTAATTATTAGTCATAGAAAAAATATTCATAATATCAGTTGTAAAGTTTAATTTGGTGTACCAGCTGTTGCAATGATATTTCCAATATCTCTAATAGCTTTCGAGAAAATGAGGAGGAAAGTCATGTTTTTAAATAAATATTAAGTTTAATTTTACTGCGTAATTATTAGTCATAGAACAAATATTCATAATATCAGTTGTACAGTTTAATTAGGTCTATCAGATGCTGCAATTATATTTTCAATATCTCTAATAGCTTTCGAGAAAATGACGAGGAAAATCATGTTTTTATATAAAAATACGGTTTTATTTTACTGCGTAATTATTAGTCATAGAACAAATATTCATAATATCAGTTGTACAGTTGAATTAGGTGTATCAGATGATGCAATGATATTTCCAATATCTCTAATAGCTTTCGAGAAAACGAGGAAGAAAGTAATTTTAAAAAAAGTAAAATTCAGTATTTATTAGTACTAGTGCAAATATTCATAATGACAGTAGTAGATTTTAATCAGGTCTATCAGATGCTGCAATGATATTTCCAATATCTCTAATAGCTTTCGAGAAAATGAGGAGGAAAGTCATGTTTTTATATAAATATTAAGTTTCATTTTACTGCGTAATTATTAGCCATAGAAACAAATATTCATAATATCAGTTGTACAGTTTAATTAGGGTGTATCAGATGCTGCAATGATATTTCCTATATCTCTAATAGCTTTCGAGAAAATGAGGAGAAAAGTTATGTTTATATAGAACTATTAAGTTTCATTTTACTGAGTAATTATTAGTCATAGAACAAATATTCATAATGACAGTTGTACAGTTTAATTAGGTGTATCAGATGCTGTAATGATATTTCCAATATCTCTAATAGCTTTCGAGAAAATTAGGAGGAAAGTCATGTTTTTATATAAATATAAAGTTTAATTTTACTGCGTAATTATTAGTCATAGAACAAATATTCATAATGACAGTTGTACAGTTTTATTAGGTGTATCAGATGCTGCAATGATATTTCCAATATCTCTAATAGCTTTCGGGAAAATGAGGAGGAAGTTCATGTTTTTAAATAAATATTAAGTTTCATTTTACTGCGTAATTATTAGTCATAGAAAAAATATTCATAATATCAGTTGTAAAGTTTAATTTGGTGTACCAGCTGTTGCAATGATATTTCCAATATCTCTAATAGCTTTCGAGAAAATGAGGAGGAAAGTCATGTTTTTAAATAAATATTAAGTTTAATTTTACTGCGTAATTATTAGTCATAGAACAAATATTCATAATATCAGTTGTACAGTTTAATTAGGTCTATCAGATGCTGCAATTATATTTTCAATATCTCTAATAGCTTTCGAGAAAATGACGAGGAAAATCATGTTTTTATATAAAAATACGGTTTTATTTTACTGCGTAATTATTAGTCACAGAACAAATATTCATAATATCAGTTGTACAGTTGAATTAGGTATATCAGATGATGCAATGATATTTCCAATATCTCTAATAGCTTTCGAGAAAACGAGGAAGAAAGTAATTTTAAAAAAAGTAAAATTCAGTATTTATTAGTACTAGTGCAAATATTCATAATGACAGTAGTAGATTTTAATCAGGTCTATCAGATGCTGCAATGATATTTCCAATATCTCTAATAGCTTTAGAGAAAATGAGGAGGAAAGTCATGTTTTTATATAAATATTAAGTTTCATTTTACTGCGTAATTATTAGCCATAAAACAAATATTCATAATATCAGTTGTACAGTTTAATTGGGTGTATCAGATGCTGCAATGATATTTCCTATATCTCTAATAGCTTTCGAGAAAATGAGGAGAAAAGTTATGTTTATATAGAACTATTAAGTTTCATTTTACTGAGTAATTATTAGTCATAGAACAAATATTCATAATGACAGTTGTACAGTTTAATTAGGTGTATCAGATGCTGTAATGATATTTCCAATATCTCTAATAGCTTTCGAGAAAATTAGGAGGAAAGTCATGTTTTTATATAAATATAAAGTTTAATTTTACTGCGTAATTATTAGTCATAGAACAAATATTCATAATGACAGTTGTACAGTTTTATTAGGTGTATCAGATGCTGCAATGATATTTCCAATATCTCTAATAGCTTTCGGGAAAATGAGGAGGAAGTTCATGTTTTTAAATAAATATTAAGTTTCATTTTACTGCGTAATTATTAGTCATAGAAAAAATATTCATAATATCAGTTGTAAAGTTTAATTTGGTGTACCAGCTGTGCTATGATATTTCCAATATCTCTAATAGCTTTCGAGAAAATGAGGAGGAAAGTCATGTTTTTAAATAAATATTAAGTTTAATTTTACTGCGTAATTATTAGTCATAGAACAAATATTCATAATATCAGTTGTACAGTTTAATTAGGTCTATCAGATGCTGCAATTATATTTCCAATATCTCTAATAGCTTTCGAGAAAATGACGAGGAAAATCATGTTTTTATATAAAAATACGGTTTTATTTTACTGCGTAATTATTAGTCACAGAACAAATATTCATAATATCAGTTGTACAGTTGAATTAGGTGTATCAGATGATGCAATGATATTTCCAATATCTCTAATAGCTTTCGAGAAAACGAGGAAGAAAGTAATTTTAAAAAAAGTAAAATTCAGTATTTATTAGTACTAGTGCAAATATTCATAATGACAGTAGTAGATTTTAATCAGGTCTATCAGATGCTGCAATGATATTTCCAATATCTCTAATAGCTTTAGAGAAAATGAGGAGGAAAGTCATGTTTTTATATAAATATTAAGTTTCATTTTACTGCGTAATTATTAGCCATAAAACAAATATTCATAATATCAGTTGTACAGTTTAATTGGGTGTATCAGATGCTGCAATGATATTTCCTATATCTCTAATAGCTTTCGAGAAAATGAGGAGGAAAGTTATGTTTATATAGAACTATTAGGTTTCATTTTACTGAGTAATTATTAGTCATAGAACAAATATTCATAATGACAGTTGTACAGTTTAATTAGGTGTATCAGATGCTGTAATTATATTTCCAATATCTCTAATAGCTTTCGAGAAAATTAGGAGGAAAGTCATGTTTTTATATAAATATAAAGTTTAATTTTACTGCGTAATTATTAGTCATAGAACAAATATTCATAATGACAGTTGTACAGTTTTATTAGGTGTATCAGATGCTGCAATGATATTTCCAATATCTCTAATAGCTTTCGGGAAAATGAGGAGGAAGTTCATGTTTTTAAATAAATATTAAGTTTCATTTTACTGCGTAATTATTAGTCATAGAAAAAATATTCATAATATCAGTTGTAAAGTTTAATTTGGTGTACCAGCTGTCTCAATGATATTTCCAATATCTCTAATAGCTTTCGAGAAAATGAGGAGGAAAGTCATGTTTTTAAATAAATATTAAGTTTAATTTTACTGCGTAATTATTAGTCATAGAACAAATATTCATAATATCAGTTGTACAGTTTAATTAGGTCTATCAGATGCTGCAATAATATTTCCAATATCTCTAATAGCTTTCGAGAAAATGACGAGGAAAATCATGTTTTTATATAAAAATACGGTTTTATTTTACTGCGTAATTATTAGTCATAGAACAAATATTCATAATATCAGTTGTACAGTTGAATTAGGTGTATCAGATGATGCAATGATATTTCCAATATCTCTAATAGCTTTCGAGAAAACGAGGAAGAAAGTAATTTTAAAAAAAGTAAAATTCAGTATTTATTAGTACTAGTGAAAATATTCATAATGACAGTAGTAGATTTTAATTACGTCTATCAGATGCTGCAATAATATTTCCAATATCTCTAATAACTTTCGAGAAAATGAGGAGGAAAGTCATGTTTTTATATAAATATTAAGTTTCATTTTACTGCGTAATTATTAGTCATAGAACAAATATTCATAATATCAGTTGTACAGTTTAATGCATACAAATTTTCCCCTTTTCCTCCCTCTTTCCCTCATTTGCTTAGAACTACGGAATCATACTTGCTTTATTCCTCCCTCTCTCTCTCTCTCTTTCTCTCTCTTCCTTGTTCCTTCTCCAATGATGATATGCTCTTCCCTCCTATTCCCCTCGTTCCTTTCCTTCCTCCTCTTCCTCCTCTTCTTCCTCTTCCTCCTTTATTGGTGGGAAATTTTGGATTCAAGTAACAATTTGCTCACAAGGTTAGACGCTTATGAAGGCAATGTGTTGATGTATGTATGGTTTAATATGTAGACTCTCTCTCTCTCTCTCTCTCTCTCTCTCTCTCTCTCTCTCTCTCTCTCTCTCTCTCTCTCTCTCTCTCTCTCTCTCTCTCTCTCGTCAAGGTTCGTTGGTTCGTTCTTTTTGAAAGCGAGTATTTAAATCGGAAATAAACACACGGGGAAAAAAAAATAAATAAAAGAATAAATAAATATACATATAATAAAATGCGTATAAATTTAAACCTTTATATCATCTAGAATTTAAGGTTCGATAATAATAAAACAAAAATATATATATACAATAGAATATCGTATTTATTTCTTCTCCGCAAAAAAGAAAGAGAGAGAAAGAGAGAGAGAGAGAGAGAGAGAGAGAGAGAGAGAGAGAGAGAGAGAGAGAGAGAGAGAGAGAGAGAATATAAAACGATGATAATATTTCACAAAACACTCCTTCCTTCCTTTCTTCTTTCCTTTTCCTTCCCTTCCTTCCTTCCCTTTCCTTCCTTCTCCCCCCCCCTTCCTCCCTTCCTTCCCATCCCTCCAGCGTCCATCTTGTCCCTTCCAGACCCCTTCCAGACCCCTTCCAGACCCCTTCAGGAGACACTGGAGCCCACACATCACAGATAATCAAGAAAAGACTGACCAAATACCAAGAATACTCCTCCTCCTCCTCCTCCTCCTCCTCCTCCTCCTCCTCCTCTTCCTTTTCCTCCTCCTCCTCGTCCTCTTTCTCAATCATCTCTGGAACCTTTACCCTCTTTTTTTTTTACTTCTTTCTCCTCCTCTTCGTCGTCTTCTTCCTCTTCCTTTTCCTCCTTCCCAATTCTTTCTCAATCGTCTCTCGCAACCTTACCATCCTCTTCCTCCTCCTCCTCCTCCTCCTCCTCCTCCTCCTCCTCCTCCTCCTCCTCCTCCTCCT